>JAFBJQ010003610.1:0-58430 GCA_016785345.1 Trinectes maculatus
AGCTGACTGATCCAGAGGCTCAGGATGTGACGTCATGATGTCAGAAGAAGTAGTCAACACAGTGAAAGCAGCATGAAGCGTCATGTGACTCATATGAACAGATGTGATCAGCTGTTCATGTGAATCATGTGACGCATGTGTGTGTGTGTGTGTGGTGGGGGGGGTCGCTCACAGCAGCGGCCATGTTGGCGCCACAGCGACATTTAGGCGCAATTGGCTCAATAAACAAGACAAAGTCCCGCACACTGACTTTAACGTGACGAGGCGGTCAGGTCGATCGATCAGCCTCAACCCGGAAGCTGATTCTGACTCACTTACCGCTGTGTCGTCGAAGATTTTCCGCGCGGTTTTCGACGCCAGGATGCGCGTGGAGCTCAGACTCGGAGGCTGAAAAGACAAAAGACAGAGCCGTTGAGACGAGCAGAAACCAGCTGATACCGGATCAATCCGGACGAGCAGAGACTCGCTCACAAAACGGCTGCGTCGACGTTAACGTCAAGCAGCTGCACGTTGTTGTTGTCGTTGTTCTTCTCACCGTGTTTTCTTTCTGCAGCGTCATGTTGTCAGTCTGGCGACACAGTGTGTTTTCATCCCGGACGCAGAGAGGAGCGCGCGCAGGAAGCATTTTCACCACTGTTTCGGAAAAGAGTCGGAAAAGAAAACGGAAAGCGCCGAGCAGAGACTGAAGCGGCTTCTCCGGCTGCGTCGCCTTTTATTGAAACCTTGGCGCGTGAACGCAGCTGGCCAATGGGAACGCAGCCCGCGGTGGCTCTTTAAACTGACGCTGCGACGGAGCCAATCGGGCTGCGAGCCGCGTCACGTGCCACTCGAAACGCTGCGGGAAATTCAAACTTTGTGCCTTTGTGTGTGCGGAGTTACAAAACCGCAGCAACGCGGTGTTACAAAACGACTGGAGTGTGCGTTTACGAAACAACCGACCTTTGCTCTAAACGACGTTTGTTTTCCACGTTCTGCACCAGGTCGAACTAAATAAACAGGCGCGACTTCCGTAAACACGTAGAGTCTCGTTTGATTTGGACTGAACTCCTCAGCTGAGTTAAAGTGTAACGTCAACAACACAAAGTGCTTCGTCTGGAGTTTATATCCTCTCACAATGCACCGCAACACACACTCTCTCACACACACACACGCAGACGGACGAAGTCTCTTCTTCTCTCAGTGTTTTAATGTGTGTGTTTCTATGTTTGACTCATTTCCCGCTGGCGCGCTTTTTCTTCTGTGCTGTCATTTAAAGACGTCGTAACCATGACAACTTAGCGGCAAAGATAATGGAACACAGCGTGTGTCTCCATACCTGCGCAGTCTGTGCGGTCGTCAGGTCCGACAGACGCTTTTACAGTAGAATGTAATACATAAGACATTAACATTTAATGCTCTGTTGGTGCGTTCAGGGTCTCCGGTTGATCAGTCCTTATATCCGGGTTTTTTCTATTCGGAGACAAAATAAACAAAAGCAAATCAGACGATTCTAATCCAAAGTCAACGTGCTGCTCTCGTTTTGGAACATTTTCCAAAAGCAAACACTAACTTAGGCGCACGCGCCTCGTGCCCACAGAGCGTCTCCCTCATATCGTCCAGCACTAACTATCCCGGAAGTATAACTTTCCCTCTGGGAGACGGACCGGATGTGAGCATTACTAGTATTATTATTATTATTATTATTGGAAACTTAGAATGAAATATAAATAAATGTGTCTGAAAATTAAATTAATCAAAGAATACTCAGAAGATTAATCGGTAACGAAAATACACAACAGTTGCAGCGACTCTAGTTACTAGATGTAACTTCCGTGTTTCCTGTTCACAGGAATCGACGCAGCCTTCTTCAGTTCCGGGCTTGTTTCAGTCCGGGGTGTTGACGGAGACGGACCGCAGCGACATGACTGTGGCGGACAGAGACGCAGCTATGAGCGTGCGAGAAGAAGATCGAAGTGACGAAGAGGTCAAACGTCAGGCGTTAAAGGGTGAGACAGATGTTAATGGGTGAGACAGATGTTACAGGGAGAGACAGATGTTTGCTGCGTCGCTACTGCTTCATACAACCCGCTGTGTTCACGCCTCTTCCGGTCTGAGGTCACAGCAATGTCGACCTGCCTAACTCCTCGTAGAAATCAGCCTACTGTGACAGTCATTTTCACATGTTCCACATGATCCCACGAGATGATGTCACTGGATCTGACCTCACTTCCTGTGTGCAGGTGCAGTGTTTCTGACCACAGTGGCCTCTGCAGGGATGGTGGCAGGGTTCGGCTCCACATTAGCGCTGGCCAAGAAGAAAAGCCCAGAGTGGTTTAATAAGGTGCAGATCTTCATCACTGTGGTTTCTTTATGAACACTAAAGCAACAAATGACAGATTCATTACCAACAAACCTGTTGTTAACGTTAGATCGATGGTTGTCATGTGTTGAGATAATCAAAACATCCTCAGCCATTTTTTTTTACTGTCGTTTCACTATTTTCATGCAATCATTGTGAAATTGTTTCAACAATGATGCTGAAACCTGCTCAGTCATACCAGCATTTAAACAGCATGTCAGAGGTCACAGAGCACTGTACGTGTCTCACCAGCTCACATGATGAAGGCTTTTACCTTTTTCTTCAGGGCGTCGTGTCGATGTCGGCGGCCCCAGAGAGCGGAGCGTCTCTGGCTCTCAGAGCTCTGGGCTGGGGGTCTCTGTTCGCCTGGTGTGGAGTCGGCCTGCTCAGCGTCACCGTGTGGAAAGTCCTTGGTGTCCACTCTGTATGTATCTGCAGAGCCCAATGTTTGGTTAAAAAAAAAAAAACTATGTTTTAACAATAAAAGAATGAAACGTTGAAGGAAAATAGAAAAAATTAATCTCATTGAGAACCTGTAATTTGCAGGCAAAAAACAAAATCTAATTTTTCATTAATCACTGCTAAAAAGGACACACAAAAATATCTTCACAGAGATGATTACACACTTATAGAGTCTACACTCACCTGGCTCTGGAGTCACCACCTGTCTTTGCCTATTTCAGTTATCAGAGTTCAGACAGAAGATGCAGTCTGTTCTCCCATCCATCCCAAAGTCCACGCAGGACACAGCTGGGTCTGAACCTCTGGATTGGGACTCTGTCTTCAAGTCAAAGTGACATCCTCCTGCAGCTGGAGGACAATTCAGAGAGACAAGATTAAAAATGGCAAAGAGACTCAGCAGACGTTTGTGCTTATTTATGTGGAAACAGTCTGCAGACTGGACCCGTCCTGGCCCTGGCCCTGGCCCTGGCCCTGGCCCTGGTCTCTGTCTGGGGCTGGTCGGTGTACCTGTGGGCTGAGTGGCTGCTGGTCAGATGTCAGATCTTACAAGTCAACCTTACCTTTGACACCACAAGTTAATTTCATGACTGTTAAAGGAAAACTCTTTAACATTTGAACCTTTACATATAAAGTGAATGTATAAGCTGGGAAACAATAAAGAGATACTTTTAAGAAACATTATTTTGAAATAATGTTTAAATCTGTGCTGATTAACAAAATCCAGGTTCGAACCTGATTTTATTTATTTTCTCATCAGGATTATGTGAAGGTGATTCTGTGACTTGAATCAGGTTCATCCTGGAAGCAGAGGACTGTAATGAAGCAGTGAAGTCACGTTGGATAAAGTCTGAGATTTCACTCTGTCACGCCTGCAGAAGGATTTCAGATCATTTTTATTACTATAGTTTGACAGAAGCGCTGCAGGTGAACTTACATTCTATGACTGATGAACCTTTGGATTCCGTTATTGATCCGCTGATTGATAGTTTGGTTTCTGTATCTGAAGTGAAATGTTCCCGCTTTCCAAATCATTGGACATGAATTAATTAACAATCAAACAATTAATTGTTAATTATAATATTTTAACGAGAACATTTAAACTTTTTTATCTGCAATGGACAAAATGTCTAATTTTAAATAAACTTCATATTTACTAATTTTGAAAAGTGGCTTTTGCCTCACTAGTCTTCCTCCTGTGAAGAGCACAGAGACATGAACATGTTACTGTATGTCTCCTTCCACTGGTCAGCTGCGTCTCAGCTGATTCATGAGTCTTCTACATGTTGTGGAACAAAGACGTCAGGGCACATTCTGAAGTCGAGAGTCTTCTTCTCTTTTTATTTTACTTTGTTTCAGCTGTTCTGAAGTTGTGTCACTTAACAACTGGATGAGTACAGTGGCCCCTCCCCTTTCCCCAGTCTCTCCAATCAAACGCACTCTTCCCCACCAGACTCCAGAAAACAACCTGGAGCTTCGAGAGGCTCCACCTGCTGGGAGGAAAAAAACATGACTTGGACTGAGGACGTGAAGTCGTCACTCAGCTGTACATCGTCTATTTACAGGAAGATGATGATGGTGTGGAGCTCAGATCTGACTGATGGAGGAGACAGAAAAGTTAAAAAAGAATCTGACTCTGCCCCCCCAACCTCAGCCCCCGCTCCTGGTTCACACTCCTGCGGTTTGGTAAAATACTGATGGTCAAACTGCAGATGGTCAAATCATTCACATTGAAAACAAACCTATTGCACCACAAAACAGAGGCCTGACCTACAACATGTGTGTCATTACTTAAATAAACCTGAACCCACCCACACAAACCACAACCCCGCACACAGAAGGGAACCACCACATTCACTTTACACAAGGAAGTGGGACCCGAGCATTCGCCACATCCCACTTTGGTTCAAACAAAACCACAAAAGGACAAAAGAATAAAAAAATTAAAAACTATTAAATATTTCTGTATTAAAATTATTTAAAAATCCCAAATGAACATTTGTGGATGGAGCCAAAGAGTTGGATAGATTCTATATATATTCATTTGAGTGTAAAAACTTCTGTTCTTTAAATAAAAATATTATCGCAGCCAGCTCGTTATCATGTCACGAGTGGCTGATTTTAAACAGTACTTCACACATGATGGATGCAACGGAGGAGTTGAGGGCGGCCGACAGTGAAATGTCCAGCAGCCGACTCTCGAACAGAACAAATTCCACCCGGTTCTCCTTCACCTTCGCCATGGCCAGCAGCGCCTTGGCGGCGCGGCGCATCATGTTGATGCTGGGTGGTTCTGGCGGTGCAGCGGACTGCAGCAGGTTGTGTGGATTCTGCTGATACTGAGCCATCGCAACGCTGTCCTCTAAGAAGCTGATCAGAGTTCCCACGCTGCCCTTCTGCAGGGTGACGGCCCTCGCCACAGTCGAGTCGCCCTGCACGAGGTGAGACAGGACGGCCACCGCCATCTCCCGACACACCTGGCTCTTCCTCTCTCCAACGAGCCGCACCAGCGTAGCAAAGAGCTTCTGCTGGCGGCTGAAAGGTGGTGTGGCGAGCAGCAGGTCCACGTTGCAGTCCTGGATGCTCAGCTTGCACAGACACTCCAGCACCAGTCTCTGAGGAGTGAGCGAGGAGAAGCCGCCCGCTGAGGTGAAGGGGTCCTGGGCCTCAGCTGATGGGCAAACCATCCAGTGCAGCAGCCCGTCCAGGATGGGCAGGCAGATACTCTCAGGGTAGAGCGAGAGGTCCAGCTGGCCTGAGATGTTGGCCAGCGTCACCAGCGTGTTCTCCCTCAGCGTCGCCAGACAATCCCACCACCACTCGTCCCTGCTGCAGGCTCGACCCCGCTCCTCCTCCCGCTGATAAGTAGGGGGCATCAGTTTCCTGGAAGGGTGGTGGTGGTGCAGCAGCACCAGCTGTCCCAGGATGAGCACGAGACCGGGGTGCCGCGACATGTCAGCGTCATTACCAGGGATGAAAGAGAGGCCGCGCACGATGTTGGAGATGCAGACGCAGCGTTTGGCCAACGAGTCCTGCCAGGACTCTGCAGTGGACAGCGGGGCCTCGTCCCAGCAGCGTGGCTCGTCCTCCAGCTGGCTGATGGGACTCTGAGCCAGTGAACTTTGACCTCTCATCTCTGACAGGGTGTCTGGCAGGAGAACAGATGGAGAGGAGTTTGTAACCACAGAGAACCTGCGATGAGGAGCTGCAAGGGATGATACACCAGGTTTAACTTGCATGTACCGATGAAAGGAACTTCTTCACTGATTGTTATGAGTTAAAACATGATGTGATAAAAATATTGTAATTGTATGTGAGTGTGAGATGTCCTTTGTCAGCCACCACACAGATGACAACAGCTGGCTGTCAGCGAGTGATGTCAGCGGTGTCTGCTCCTCTGACATCACACATGTGTATCATGTGATACGTTGTGATGTGATGTCATTTGGCATTAATGCATATTGTTGTTTGTTATTAAACACCGGAAGAAAAAGGAGTCTAGAAAAAAAAACGTTACCTTGTTGTGTTTCAGATGTTTGCTGCTCAGCTGGCACGTTCTTATCTGCCTCCTCCTTGCCCTCCTCGTCTCCTCTCCCCATCTCCTCAGTCCTCTGTGCGGGGTTGGGAGGGGTGAAGTCTTTTGTGTGGGGTTCAAAATGTGTCTGGATGTGAGCGGTGGAGTCTCCTCCTCCAGCCTTCCAGTGCAGCAGCCCACTGATGAAACCGTTGAGTCGGCTGAGCTCAGTCCAGCGCTCCTCTACCTCCTCCCACTCCTCCCCCATCTCCTCCACCTTGATTGGCAGCTTGTCATACTTGCTAGCCTGTGGAGGTCGGGGCTCTGCCTCCTCCTGCGGCTCCTCTTTCATCTCCACCTCCTGTTTGACAGCCAGGTCACTGTCCTTTGCCTCCTCAGCATCAGCTGTTGGTGCAGTCATGAAAACAGGTGACATCTCCTCTGCTGACCGGCTTTCACATTCTGAGCTAACCACCTCCTCCACCACCTCCTCCTCTCGACAGCGGTCAGGCAGGGTCAACAGCAGGCTCCTCTGGCCCTCCGTTCCCACCTCGTATTCCTCCAAGATACCAAAGATCTGGATAAGGCAGCGTCTGTAGAACTCCACAATGAGCTCCAAGAAACCAGGCAGCTGCAGGAGGACAGGGGAGGACAGCGCCATCTTATTGACTTTCTAAGTGATCACAATATACTGTCAGATTTTGAACACGCTGCACAGCAGCATAATCACAAACTGACCAATCACAGCCCTTGTTGTCTCTACTCAACTCACCAACTGTTGACAGGGGAGTATAAATAAATATGTCGTTATGTATGTGTGTGTGTGTGTCACCTGTGTAAGGCTGAAGGAGGCCACGGTGCTGTCGTCAAACAGCAGGATGTTGATGGTGTCCAAAGCCCAGGTGCTCTCTGCTAATAGGCCGGACTTTAGTGACATCATCACTCGCCATGCCTCAGGGGTTCCTGATGGGACAATTCAATTACAGAGCTCCTGCTTAAATCAACACTAATGTTTTACTTTGTGTGTGTGTGTGTGTGTGTGTGTGTGTGTGTGTGTGTGTGTCTGACCTGTGTCCTTGGCAGTGAGTCTGCGTCGTGGCTTCACTTTGGGAGCGGTGCCCTCCACGCAGCCGAGAGGGAAGTTGAAGTCTCTGTTGATGAGGGGGAGGCCCTGACCAGGCAGGTTAGTGGGAGGAACACCTGGAAGCCCTGGCTTCTTCATTGAGGGCAGGTAGGGGGCGCTGTTTGGGGAGAGTGATCCTCCCATTGGCTGGGGGAAGGAGGACGGGCTGTGACAACGAGTAGCGTGAGTCATGACAGTGGGCGTAGCCTGGAAGGAGGAGGGGGGCTGTCTGGAGGGCATTGGGTGCACTGATGATGAGGAGGAGGAGGAAGAGTGGGCGGGGTAAGGTGGCTGGCGTGGGCCTGGATGACTGGAGGGCCACTGGCTGTCCAGGGGGGCTCTGCCCTCCTGGTCGTCCAGTCTGCTTATGGCCGGGTAGGGAGGCCCCTGGCCCTGTCTGCTGTACGTGTAGCCCATGTCTGTCCTGGGGTGCCACAAGTTGGCCTGTGGCCCCTCTCCGGGGCCCGCGGACACCGGCGAGGGTCCAGAGCCCATCCTGCCATGCTGCGGGGGCCCCAGATGGTCCCTGCCAAATGAATATGAGTACTGGCCCTGAACCTGCCGCCGCTCAGGGCCTATATAGGCCCCACCCCCTCCTCCTCCATAGGGGGGGCCAAACATGTCAGGCTGCTGAGAGCCATACTGCTGCACGCCAAACCCCTCCCCCTCATGGCGCTTTGAGGGCGGAAACACTGCCTCCATCGGACGCTTGTAGCCGCCCTGCAGGTGGAAAGACAGATGAGTCAGCGTGTCTGCAGGTTAAACGGATCATGTGAATGTTTCCATATGAACCAGACTGCATTTCTACAACGTTTCTACAACGTTTCCAGTTCAACATTTGACGCTTCAATCACAGACTGATTAGTGAGACCTGTAAAAGCTGAAGGTCAGAACACCTCTGTCTTGTCGTCTTACATGCTGCAGTGACCTCTGACCTTTCACTGAATGCATTAGATGTGAGTGCTTACCTGCTGCTGAGGGTACAGGGGCTGATGGGAACTGTAGGCCATGCTGTGAGGATACTGCTGCCCATAGCCATCATGTCCATGCCTGAAGACAGAGACGCAGTGGGGAGGAGCCAGTCAGTTATTATATTGTTTACTTC
Organism: Trinectes maculatus; assembly: GCA_016785345.1. Taxonomy (NCBI): domain Eukaryota; kingdom Metazoa; phylum Chordata; class Actinopteri; order Pleuronectiformes; family Achiridae; genus Trinectes; species Trinectes maculatus. Next base: position 8,540 of record JAFBJQ010003610.1, read on the forward strand.
TTCTCAGAAAACGAGTTACACTGTCATAAAAAGCAAACGTCCTCACCTCTGCTGAGTGTATCTGTTGGTGGTGTACAAACTGGCCTCATTCCCAGTCTGACCCATGCTATTCTGACCCCCAGGGGGCGCCATGCCTCCCTCCGGCCCCATCACCTGCTCCGGCCTGCAGGGGACACACACAGACACAGGGACTGTCTATCTGTCTATCTGTCTGTCTGTCTATCTATCTATCTATCTATCTATCTATCTATCTATCTATCTATCTATCTATCTATCTATCTTTTCATAATCAAACATTCTGCCATTATTTCTATGATTGTTCATTTAGTCAATAAAAATGTGAAAGACATGATTTTCAGTTTCAGACTCTCACTTTACCTCCTCTCATATCCAGGGCTGTAGGGGTACTGGGGTCTGGGGCCCACCCCTGTCAGGGGCCCGGAAGGTAGCCCGCGAGGGTACATGTCCTGCATGGAGCCGGTGGGCATCTGACGGGGGCCGAAGGCCTCTCTGGGCCCGAGACCTGGAGAGGAACAAGTATGTTTCCTTCTTTCATCAAAGATTTGAAACGTATTCTTCATATTCAGATCTGCCATTCACAGGTTTTGTCTTTTATGAGACCGACAGTAAGACAGTTCAGGATTTAACCACCAGGAAAAAGCAGAGTTCCAACATTTCAGTTCATGTACAGGGCTGAATGATTCACAGCGTCTGATTGGTCAGTAAACTGGTCACAGGTACAAACTTGCTGCGTACACTTTGTGTCCTGGGTGGACACATGGACTCCTGATCAGATAAGAGTACAGCTGATCTATGTCAAACATAACAACGAACATAATAAAAACCACCCCCCCACCCAACGCCCCCCACAGAACATCTGGACCTGATGCATTCTGTTTTACAGTCACTGTATTCACACCTTCTCCTGTGTCGTCACCACTGTTAATGATATTTTGCTGTTTATTGATTTGTCAGTGTTTGTTCCAGGAAGCACAACATTCTACACATTTCACATTGAAGTGAACACACGAAACAGTTACATTAAGTCCTACATGTTGTCATCAGTCAGTTACCTGTCCTTGGTCCCCCATACGGGTCTTTGTTGGCATCGTACTGGATCCTCGTAGGGGGATCAGTCAGACCTCCGCCCTGCTGGTAAGGGGTACTGCTGGCTCCTGGGCCTGGCATGTTGGTGAAGGCTGGATTACTGCCTTCAGAGAACAGGTCCTGGATGCTCACTGCTCCCATGCTCCTGAGAGGAAAACCACAGCAGAAGGTGAGGATCAGAATTCAAACATGTACCGTATTTGGCGCATCTTTAGTTTCTGTAATGTAAATATATATACACACACACACACGCAGGCATGCCGGCACGCAAAATGTATTTCTGAATGAATGTATTTTGAAATACGGAGAGTTAATAAAGAACCAGGGTAGATGACCAATTATAAGAGGCAACAAAAGTCATATAATTATATGTAATATTAATTATATTGTAATAATGTATATAATGTAAAGGGATGTGGTCGTAATGTAGTGTTTATGGCAGTAATGCCAACTATTCTTATCATGGATGGTCTCATTAATATCATTATTGGCTGTATTCTGCCATATACAACTGTCACCTGTTTCCGGGCTGGGGGCCCATCTGGCCATGTGGGGTCGAGGCAGGGGTTGGGGGCTTCAAATCTGCAGGGGCCTCGGTCAGGGAGCTGCTGCTCGACTGAGGGGTGTTGGGACCCTGCAAGGAGCCTGAGTTGGCTGCAGAGACACAGACCAGACAGAAACCCTGCTGAGAACAAGGGTTATGTGTCGTCATGTAACTTCACACCACAGCTGTTCAGACAGACCAAGAAAATGTAGGTGGATCAAACACTACTATTTAACAACTGGAAAATCCTGACTGGTTATTTCAGTCCCTGGTGTTTTTACACTAAAGTACTGGACAGGCAGGCTCTGCAGCACCTCTCTCTGTCTCTCTGCAGCGCTGAGAGACAGAGCGAGCGCTCAGCAACTCGTTCCCGTCTGTACGTATTTACGGGGCAAACCGCTTAATCCAAAACAAGGAAGTTCACGGGAGATGTGTCGTAACCACGAAAACGACGTAATTCGCGACAGACGTAACTCGAGGACCCCCTGTATTTGTATTAGTTGTATAGTATTTGTGTGATCAATATTCATTCAATTATTTATTTTAGTAAGGTCCACATGAACACACCGTCGTGTTTTAACACCTACAGGGTCCATTTTACCATACATTTCCTTTAAATACACCAGGGGCCCCAGTGCTTGAGGGGACCAGATGTTTTGCACAGAGACAGAGGGGGAAACAGGTATCAGGGAAATTAGGTCAATCTGAGGACACCGACGAGCTTTAATAAACTTGTTTTGGATTGATGAGATCCACATGTATCTTCTCATAGTATTACTACAGTAGTACTGTAAAACCAAAGCACCATGTCGAATAACGTGAAGACATAAACATTAGAAAGGCACTGTGCTGCTGTGGAGGGAAATACTAACAGAGAACAGGTGACGTCTCACCTGGGGAAGGGGGCTGAATCTTGGTCTGGACTGACGGAGGTTTCTTGATGTCTCCAGTGGGCCCCAGGGCCTCAGGTGGAGGCTCCTCTCCACGCTCCACCTTACACTCATAGGCAAACAGGTACTGGATGTACTGCTTCTTCAGAGAACTGGCAGAGCTGCTGGACGTCCCCACGTTTAACAGGGACGACAACTCCCTCCACTTCTTGTTCTTATTTACCTGAGAGGACGACAGGGAGGTTACAGAAGAAGACACCTCGAAGGCAGCACCATGACACATCAGTGCAGGGGTCATGTTTATCCACGAACCTTGCTATAGATGAGAAACCCATAACAAGAGTTAGTCCATATTAAAGACAAATTAAAGAAAAGAGTCAAATGTAACCATCACATTTACATGAAATTAAACACAGTTTCATTGACAAAACACTGAATGTCGACAAATCACATTTTACTCAAAGGAATAAAACTCAGCAACAAAAACCAAGAGTGTAGAGGAAAAGCAGTGAGGATAAGGAGGTGGAGGGTGGTGAGGTGAAAGTTCACACATTGTCTCACCATGGCCAGGCCTCCGATCTCTCTGACCACCAGGTACAGTCTGCACAGGTCCAGCGGCTTCTTCCCCACAGCAGGCAGGTTGGGGACAGGCGTCCCCCTCTCCTCCATGAAGGAAAGGTAGCGGTCCACCCACAGCCTCCTCTCAGGCTCAGAGCCCAGCTCATACAGCCGGGTGATCTTCTCATTGGTCATGGTTGCCACGCTGGGTTTCTGGAGACAAAGACAGAAGGGAGACGGTGAGTCTCAGGTTTACGATTAGAGCAGAGGAGGAACTGCACAATACAAACAGCTGACTGATCAGCTACAGTCTGAGAGGGGTGATAACAAATCAGGTCCTGGAACCAAACATCTGCTGGTTTAACCACGACACCTGAGACTCGATGAAACTAGAAACAAATGATTATTGATGTATAAAGAGAATGGTCCCCAAAACATGTGATGAGGGTCAGACACTGAGCCGAGGGTCAAATGGTTTGTGCTCAGATGCCCTGAGCACCAGAACCCTGGTGTGAGTCCTGGTCAGAGTCTACTGCTCCTCATCTGCCTCATCTCCTCATCTGATAAAACATCCACCAACAACAAAAGGCTCCCACTTCAAAACCAAAAGATACAAACGGCACGTCCTCAGTCCATATTGTGCAGTCCCACACCACACTTACACAATCACATCACAGCAACACAAAGACAAATCCAACGGGAAAATGGAGCATGGTTTGATCTTCACACACTGCAGAACCCGGTGAAACACATGATGAATGACAAAGAAGCATGTCACTGTGCTTTGAGGCACTTACAGGGCTGGATGTTGTCTTGCGCCAGGCAGGGCTGCTCATGCTATCACTGTCCTCCCCGAGACAGGAGGACAGACTAGCTGAGCTGGGGGACATGGGGGAAGGGGTGGGGGGCTGGGACACACACTGAGACCTGTAGCTGTCCTGTGACACAAGACACACACACACACACACACACACACACACACACACACACACACAGTCAGGGGACAGGTAGAGATGTAAAGAGACAATCTTTACTCTTTAATTCATGTTTAGGTTTTTTTGTTGTTGTTTTCATGCGCCACAGAGCATACAAACATACACACAGCAGCCTCACACAGCAGCGTTAGCATTTAGCGTTTAGCAGCTGACAGCGGATGGACAGTCGGGCGTGTTCGGGTCACAGTTGTCTTCCCTGCTCATGTCGTGTAAAGCACAGGCTCAGTCCTCAGATACTGAAGTCATATAGGAAAAATCCTGTTTTCACGTAATAAAGACACCTTCCCATTAGATTTACTTTACAGACATGACTCAATACAAAAACCTATATATTTTAAATATCAGAAAAAGTAATAAGACAACAGAGTTTTAAACGCCGGCTGTTGAGCGGAGGCCAAAACCAAACAAGTGAAACACAAGATCTAACAAGCAGTTGGTTTTTAACACTTCCAAAGCAACAACAGGTGAAACCAACACTGTGCCTCAGCTCCGTCACCATCAGTCAGGAGCAGACGTATCTCCTAACACACACAATGAGTCTGTCACTCAGCCAGACACAAAGTTCTCAGATTCTCTACAGCTCTGTTCTTCAGGTTCACATCAGGGTTAGGGTTATTTGTGCCATGTTCTCCAATTTACCCTGGTAAATCTATTTAACAAAAATATTATTACTCACTGAGCAGTGTATGTCAGTGAGGGATATCATGACTCAGAAGGTCACACACAGTATCTTTCCTGCCTGACTCGAGTCAACCTGTCAGGAAAACGTGAGCTTCATCTGTTTCACCATGAAATGAATCCAACGTTCCTGCAGCGCCACCGCCTCAAAAACACAGTGAAACTCAGCACCGCCATTCAACACGGCCACATCAGACTCCACACATGCATCTGTTAGAGCATGCTGCGAGGAGACACGCGCTGGCATAAATGGCAGAGCGAGCACACAGCCACTGTGACAGTACAACACACACACCTTGGGTTTGGCCGCTTCAGTCGCAGGGCTAACACCCTCTTTGCTGAGCTCAGCCCTTTGCATGGCATCTGGATGAGGGCCCGTCCCTTCGCCTGGCATCATCACGGGGCCTGAAAGACAAAGGCGACAAATCGTATTCCAAGAACATTCCTAATCCTAACCATGATCCAAATGGTTTTTGGACAGACCCTGAAAATGCACGGCCGTACCTGAAGGTGGGGAGTTGTAGGTGGGTCCCTGCGGTGTCATCCTGCCAGAATTGTTGCCTTGTTGCTGGCTGTATGGACCTGTGGGAAATCCAGGGCCCCCAAGACCACCTGGACCCCCAAGGCTACCAGGGCCCGTTGCTCCGATTGATGCAGTTCCTGGGTAACTGCCCTGCCTGGACACCACAGAGGAGAAATTATTCAGACATGTGATCAGACTGGCATAGCTGCAGCTCACATGCAGATGGAGAGGGAAGCATCTGTCTCAGGACCTGAGCAGTTAGAGACAGAAGACAGAAGACTGAAGACACAAGGAGAGAAAGAGTGGAAATATTCACATGACCACGTGGTCTTCTCAAGCTACAGGAAAGATCTGCAGCAGGTAAGGGTCAGAAATACCTTTTGGTTTATGATGCAATAAGAAGGGTTCACTTTATTGTCAGGCACAAAACAGCTTTAGAATGAGTGGAGTTTTCCCCATTTGCCTTTGTAATATCAAGAGAAGGACACAGAGCTTCAGCTGGGTGAGTATGGACACAGGAAAAAGACCAATCAGCAGCAGCGTCGGTCAGAGAAGAGGACAGGAAGTTGTTTGTCCAACATCCTCAAAACTCTGGTTGTTGAACACAAAGCACCACACACGTGCATCACATGGCTTTGTCAGGAGTCAGTGTTTCATTGACACTGTACAGTACTTTTATTTTCAGAAGGAAGAAAATATATCTATTATACGCTAACAAAAGTGACTCAAAGATTTCTGAAAAACAGACAGATGAGGGCTGGACGTGCGCCTCATGTCACTGGAGGCCATGTGTCTGTATGTGTCAGGCTCTGGTATCAGACCTACCCATAATGCTCAGCAGGCGTGTGCACAGCACTGGTACCCTGCTGGGAGTGATGAGAAGGGTGTGGAAGAGGAGGAGGAGGAGGGTGGTGGGGAAGAGGATGGTGGGAGGGGTGAGGAGTAGGAGAGAGGGCAGATCGAGTCCCGGGCCAAGACTTGTGGTAGACGGGCGAACGGGCGAAGGGAGGCCTAGAAGGACGGAGGCAACAAAAACTTTGATATGGTCCAAAACGCTGACTGAAAACCAGACCCATCTCCAGAGAGACCAGATCCAAACCTTAGTGAGAAACTACAACCAGAGCTCTTCACTGCTTCATATATAATGAGGAAAGACACACATTCAGTTAACCTCCTGGATGTGTTTGAAGTCCATGATATATCTTTCCTTAAACTGTTTTGGTGTTCCAGACTTTTCCAGTAGCCTCCATGCTCTGTCAGGACTCACCGGCTCGGAGCAGCAGCTGTGGAGGAGGATGAGGAGTTGGCACTGGGCCCCGTGTTGAAGACAACATCTGGTGGTTTGCGGCTGGCGTTGGGCCCAGGAGGTCTCATGCCTTGACCGGCAGGCTGTGGCATACCTGGGGAGGTGGGGGCTATGGCGCTACCTCCAGCAGAATAGGGTCGCCCCCCAGCACCAGGCCCAGGACATCGAACTGCTGGCGTGGAGGGCCCCTGACCGTGCATTGGACTGCTGGCATTTAAACCCAGGCTGTTTGCCAAGCCAGGGCCGGGGCCACTGTAATTGGCAGTGGGGGCTCCGCCGTAGATGGGGGGTCGAGGATAGTTACCTAAAGAAGAAGAGGTGAGACGAGCCATCAGACAGAAGTTTCACAAATTGTAATTGTTGTTCCTTGTAGGTTTGAGCAAATTGTACCTTGGGGCCCATACTGGCCATATGAGCCGCCCTGCTGGTAGGAGCCATGATGCATGGGCCCCCCTGGCGTGAGGAGAGGAGACATAGGTGGTGCTGATTGCTGGGGGCCAAACTGAGGCCCCGGGGTGCTGCGTTGCATGGAAGTAGAAAAACCTGAAGAAAAAACAAAGAAAAGCGGGGGTAAAGGCTGAGGACGACTGAACCCAGAGAAAGGTCCAGGATGTGTCCTACCCTGACACACACACACACAACACAGATGTTACCTCTGTCCTGAGTCATGACCGACTGGGAGGAATGAGAACCAACATCTGATCCAGGACCAGCGACCTGAGGAGTCAACTGAGCCCCTGAGACAGACACAGATTATGTGTTAAAGGCTATCAACTGGATCCGGACGTACAAAGTAGGTTTGTGTGCACACGCTGGCTCTCCTTCTACGTGTTTTTATTTCTATAGTTAATATGTAAACAAACATAATTCAATTCTGAGAGATGAACGTAAGAATTTTAATTTGTAAAGTAATGAGCCGTATTTTAAATTATCGACATGCAACGATGCAGTTCCTACTTCACTGCACGTGGACATGACGTTTTTGCTGTGTGAATAACATTTTAATTTATCACTGCTGAAGTGAAAACATTTGTGAAGAACAAAACGTTCTACATTCATTCTATATATAAATAAATATAGTTTGTTTCTTTTCTTTTTACGGTTTTCTGATTTTCATTATCACCATCATCATGTTACCTGGTAGGCTTGTGGTGGGGGACAGCGGTGTGGATCGTGATTGGCTGCTGGACCCGGCGGGCGATGGCGAGGGGGACGGCGAGGCCCCGGTGTGAGCTGTCGGGGGGTGTCGGGGCGATATGTGTGGGGAGAAAGGAGAACGGGCTGGTGTCCCCTGGTCACCGTTAGATCCTGCTACCCCTGAACTCACCACAGCCTCTGTGCCAGTGGGTAAATCGTCGATGGAGCCGGACAGATCCTGAAACACAGAGGAGACCCTGGTCAACACAGACAGATACTACACCTGAGGATGTTCCCTTTACTTTTGTTTTTAATCACACGGAAAAAGCTGATTAAACCTAAATATGACAAATAATACTATGAACCTGTTTTATAAAAGAGAAGCTGCAGCTTAAAAGAAGCTGATGTTGTTTATTCCTCCATGTATTTGGTGTCCCAGCAGATAGACAGGTTCTGTGCTGTCTGTTCTCTGTATTTGTTTTTCAGTCAGTAGCATCTCTTCGTACAGCTGTTAGATACAGCGTGTGACATGTTATTGATTTAGATGAACTGATACCAGATCAGTCTGGACTGACACAGAGAGTTAGCTGAATGCAGCTCTGACCAACACCTCGTTTCCTCCACCAGTGTCTAGGACGAGGTCTCACTCTGAGAGATATACTGAAGTCTGAATTCTGTCACGAAATATGTGGCAAGAACAAACCCCTGAGGGTGAAATGACGAAAAAACTAAAGGAGAACGTGAGGAGACAGACGAGAGAAGTTGACATGACACAAGGACACAAGGAGACAAGCAGACACAGAGAGGAGAGATGGAAGCAAAAGGCCATATTAAAAAAAGGATAAGAATAAGAAAAGGAGGGAGGTGGTGAATGGAAAGTAGGGAGCAGAAGAAAGCAAAGGAGGGTGATGAGAGAGAAAGAAGAAAAGAACTGGGGGTCAAAGAGATAGAGAGAAGAGAAAAGAAGGAGAACGAGGACAAGGAGGAGAACAGAAGAGAAGGAAGAAGGGGATGGAGGAGAAAAAAGGGACTGGAAAGAAAGAGAAAATAAAAAACAGGGAAAAAAATGCTGCACTGAAATCTCCCATCTGCCCCTGGGCCCCAAACCAGCCAATCACAGTGCAGCGATGCATACTCCCTCCCTCCTCCCCTTGCCAACAGCCTAGCCAATCAGGTGCTGTGCTGCCCCCCAACAGTCTAATTATAAAGAGTGAGATACAGAGAGAGAGAGAGAGAGAGAATCTCTGCAGCCTCACTCGACCCTCTCCTCCTCTTCTCTTACTTATGTCGAACTTCCTCTTCTCGTACCTCCTCTTATCTCCTCCTCCATCATCTTCTTGTGTCCTTCACACACACGTCCTCCTTCCAAATTTTCTTCTCATCACCTTTCAACAGCTTCTCTGTTCTCCCTCATTCACTCTCTCGCCTCCTTCTCACCTTCTCTGTTTCCTCTCTTATGACCTCTTATTCCTATTTCAGCTGCTTCACTCCCATCACCCACTCCCATTTCTCCCCATCTCTTTTTCCTGTCCTCTTTTTCTCTTCTACATTTTCCTACCTCCCATCCTTCGCCTTTGCTCCTCAAACAAGGCGGAACAGCCTTTAATGTTATTTATTTCTGTCTGATTTAAGTATGGGTTCATTTTCCTTATAGCTGCTTTGAAAAACGTTTTTATTTGGTTCAATCCTGTTTGTAAATTTGTTGACCATTATTATTATCATTACAGTGACACATGTGATGTAGAACTGATTGTCGCTATTTTCTAAATATTATCTTTATTTCACTTAAAGATGATGACATTGCAAATAAAACCAGAGGGTTTTAATGTCACAGATACAGATAGAACTAGAAGAAATAGCTTTGGACTCTGGGGTGAAGTTATTAAAGCAAATTTCTCCTGCTGATTTTTTCATTCCCCCCCTCTGTCTGTTGCCATAGCAACTGCATCAGCACCCTGACTTCAAAAAGGAGGCAGTGGAAAAAGAAAGAGGACGAAAGAGAAGGAAAGACCATCATTAAAAAAACGGAAGAAGAAGAAGAGAAAGACCGGGGAAGCAAGAAAAGAGAAGAAAAGGGGGTAGAGGGAAACCAGGCTGAATGTGGAGAGAGAGACAGCGAGAAAGGGAGAGAGAGGGGGGGAGAACGAGGGAACGAGGGAACCAGGGATAAGAGGAAGAAGAGGAAAAAATGGACAGGTCCAACTACGTGGTGTAGGTCACATCACAGATGTCTGAGCGAACGAGCTGGACACATTGGAGCTCTATTGTCTGACTCTTTTCATTTGTCATTTGTATAAAACATGAACGAAACGTGTCCACCACCCAGCTCCAACAGGTCCAGGACCACGACCTGGATAACTGAGAACCTTCACAGACATGCTAATCTCAAAGATGCCGAGTCTTTCTCCATCTTCCACCCTCTGGCCTTAGTCCTGTATGTGTACCTGTACTGTGTGAGGACCTGGATCTCATCCTGTATCTGTACTGTGTGAGGACCTGGATGTCATCCTGTATCTGTACTGTGTGAGGACCTGGATCTCATCCTGTATCTGTACTGTGTGAGGACCTGGATCTCATCCTGTATCTGTACTGTGTGAGGATTGGTGTTGTAGTGGAAAAGTTTAAAACACATTTAAAATAACAGCTCCCTCAGACACGTCATTATTTCACTTATGCATCTCTGCGTGTCCCGGCCGACAAACATCGGCCCGGCAGGAGCAGTCAGGCGTCTGGGACCTGATGCCTGCGAGGTTCAGTCTGACAGAAAAAGAGGACGGCGTCATTATGGACAGCAGGGAGGCGTGAAACATGTTCAACATGTCCCACTGTGAATCACGACCACGAGGACTTACAAAACAAACAACAACAACTCTTCTACAAGGCTGCTCCCTCTGATGGTTTATGGAGTTTTGCTTGTTGATGTTTAAACTTCGGTTTCTTTACGCTGATTGTCACGCCCTCATGTTTGGACTCACCGGGAGACTGGACGGTCTCTCCTGTTGGCTCCGACTCTCCTCATGGTTTGGTTTTCCAGGAGTCACAGCGACAGACTGGCCACGGTTCCCATACGCCTCCTGTGACACCTCCTGCATTACGAGACAGAGCAATAAAGAGAAAACACCTGTTTAACAAATGGACAAAAACAATAACACAGGCTTATTCAGCAAAAGACAGAAAGAGTGTTTCATCCTCTCCGCCATCAGACTTGAATCAACATATGGAATAGTGCAGTGATGCACATACACTTGTCTACTCACAGGAACATACACGTGCACTACTACTGTACTGGTTACCTGCTGTGCAATATACAGATGTTTCTAGTGATGTCCTAGTAAATAAACCTGCATCTCATCTCTTTCAACATCATCACTAGGTTTTCAACTGCAAACAGAGACTGGCTTTCAGGTCTACAATGGGTGAGATGACATTTCAGGGGCCTGTCAATTTTTTGGTGAATAAAAGAAATGTCTGCTGGGAATTTCGGGTCACATGTGGTGCCTCCAGCATCAATGGAAGCTTGTAGTTAATGTTTCACTGTAGCCGTTCAAATACACTGAACAACATTTGCTGTACTGACGAAGCAGGTTGTCAACAACGCAGGGACACTGACAAACCACAGAACATCACCACAGCATCACATTATATTATAATTGGTCATTACAGTCATACCTGATGTGGCAGTGGGGGTGGCTGGATAAACGGCGGCTGGCTGGGGGCGGCCGGCTGCTGCTGTGGGGGGCTAAAATACGGCGAATGACCCGGCTGACAGTAACCCCCCAGGTTCTGCTGCTGCTGCTGAGCATACTGAGCGCCCATCTGAGAAGACAAACAGCAAGCATCAGTAAGACAAGGAGTTAAAGAGGCTTTTTTACGCAGACCTGAGATCAGCCACACACAAAAAACACAGACACATGCACATCTGTCCTTCACGACACCATCTGGAGATGATGAGACAAACATTCACTATTGCACATCACCACGCCAACGGAGGAGGAAAAACACAGTCGCATATGAATCACTATTTTTCTCAGGACTGTTTACTGAAAAGTTTGAGCCACATCTGGACGGAAACTAGACACATGTTGCCTTCACTTCCTCTGAGTTGTGTGGGAAAATATCTGTTTGTTGACTAAAAGTCAACGCCAGACGACGCAAGTACTGAATTGTGGTGACGTGGGCAGAAAACTGTCTGCAGCTCACATCAGCTTTGGGTCAAAGCTAAGCTCGTGGGAATTGTAGGATTATGACTCAGGTAAAAACACAGGTGGTCAGAATATGATCCACAGGACGATGTATGATTCAAAAGAGTCATATACTGTATCACTCTTTTGTATAAACACATTTTTTACATGAGGAAAATCCACGTGTTCATATATATATATACAGAGTGTGTGTATGTGTATATATATATACAGTATATACAGTATATACAGTGTATATAGTTTATATAGTATGTGTGTGTGTGTGTCTCAGGTGCTGTGAAGTACCTTAGATTTATATTTACAATCTTTAAGTCCAAGACTTCAGTGACTGACCCTCACACCGTCCAGGTGCGGAGATGTCTGTCCACTTAACTGTGGATGTCTCTAATGTCTCTGATCTGTAAACAGCAGCTCGGAATCATGGAGGAACCACATGATGACAGACACTGAACACAACCGTATTCATGATTTTACATGCATTCCTGGTGATCTCACAACAGCTTTCCAGAGAGTGAACCGACGCAGAAGATCCAAGTGTGTGTGTGTGTATGTGTGTGTGCGTGCGTGTGTGTGTGTGCGCGTGTGGTCTTTTTAAAACACATGGCTGGAATAGGTGAAACAGGAAGTACAAAAACCACACAAACAGAAGGTACAGAACAAATCATGAGCGAAAGACCAAGATTACAATTCAGAAACAAGTTCATTTACAGAGCATCTTCTACCTGTTGCTGAGGATACTGCATTCCACTCATCCCCATTTGTCCCCTGCTGGGCATCCCCATCGGGTATCTGTGCGGGGAGGGCGTGGCGTACGTCTGGCCGGGGTAAGGAGGCCCCTGCTGCTGCGGCGGCGTTTGCTGAGAGTATGGATTGTTGCTCAGACCATAGAGCTGTGAGCGCTTCATCGCCATTGGGTCCATGGGAGGAACCTGAACAACAGAAATTTGGATTAATGATCTGATGATGATGATGATTAAAGATATGTGAGAGTAAGAACAAAACAAACTGTGGTGTCAGAGTAGACTGGACGGGGGCCTTTAATGTACACACACTTTATCTGACATAACAGAAGGTGAGAGGAGTGATTCAACCAAGTGAAACACGTGTTTCACAGCTGCAGCTAAAAACAAAGATTCACGCACACGCACGCACACACGCGCGCGCACACAGACACTCCACCAGATAACATAATGAACATGAAAGACAGGAGGAGCAATTTGCAGGATGAAGGATGGTTAAACTGATCAATAACACACTGTGCTTGATATTTATAACTTTAATAAACCCTTAAGGGGCAATGATGGAAATAGCACTGATTGATGTCATTATTTTTACTTATGAAAGTGGAATCCCAGATGAACACCTCAGATGACGGATCAAGATGCTTCTTGTGCATTACCATCGTTATCTGAATCCCCCATCACCACAACACAACAAAGAAATGTAACCATGTGATCTCATGTTTGCAAACAACCGTGACCCGGGCATGTCACATGACCATTCACGCGTAAACAGGAAGCAGGCTGTCTATTCTGCAGTTGCCTTAGAAACAAAAAACAGCATGGTTTTTCAAAATAAAATACTACCTTGAGTTTTCAAAAAGTGTTTACTGTACTAAAGCCACCACTGAAACAGCCAGTGAAGCAGATTGTAGCTGAACCAAGTTCCATCAGTTCTATGATGGACATAAAAACAGTGGGAGATTTTTTTTTTTTTTACTAAAAGGACTGAACAGACGTCACACGTCGTCAGGAGGAAGGACAGTTGACAGTTTGTACACAAGAGAGAACAACAACAACACACACACACACAGGAGAGTCGGGGTCACATGGTTAATGGGAGTGAGAGAAAGTACAGGAGCACAGCTTAACTACAGCTTAACTACAGCTTAACTACATGTTAACTACATGTTGACACACAGTGTGTGTGATGAGCAGTGGACGACCTGTCCCCGGCCCGCTGTCACTGTCACTGGGCTGCAGCTGACACTTTAGCCCCTGTGTTGTGCCGGTGCTAATGGCCACATGGCTAATCTGCATGTGTGAAGGTCGGGTCTCTCCGGGGAACATGGGGCCATGAGGGGCTCGGAGCCAACAGTGCTGAGGCCGGATGAGACGCTGAGAGGAGCGGCCTGTGCCGCAGCTCACGCCGCTCACACGGCTCCACACTGACTGGCTGACAACATTAGCATATGAGACGTCAGGGTTGCTGCCTTAAAGCTAATGTCACAGAGCTAATGTCCGGTGCTGTCACCGGACCTCAGTGTTTCCACACCACCTCATGACAACACACACTCACCCACTGTTTCATCACACCGTCTACACACCGCGGCTTGACTTCACGCACAACCGCAGCCCGCACAGGCCCGTGCGGCTCCATTATCAACGGTTTACGTGCTAGCGTTAGCTTAGCATACCAAGCTAAAAACGGAGTCACCTTGGACACGGAGCCAAAACGTCGACATTTCAAAATGTTTCCCAATGACTACGATATCTACCAGTGTTCCTCTAACCACGTGATTAAACACGAGACGTTCTTACGAAACAGAGGAAATGTCCAGACTCGAGTGCCACGCCGAATAAATGACGTCTTTCTGCAGCGGACATAATAATACACTTAGCTCAGCAGCTAGCCGATGTTGGCTAGTTAGCTTAGCATAGAGGCTAAGTGGAAGCTTAGCATGTTAGCAGGGACCAGCGGAGCTTCTGATTACAAAGTGAGATTCCGCAAAACGACAGCGTTTGTCGGGGTGTAACTCACCTGGGACCTGCCGACGCCCTGTCCGTTGTTCCCGGGGCTCATGGCCGGGTGATTTCTCTGCTGTCCTGTCCAGCCGTGGGCAGTCGAGCCGTACTGGGAGCCCATGTCTTTGACCAGCCCCGCGCTCGGTTGCTGCTGGGCAGAGGGGTGACTATAGTCCGGGTAACCGCCTCCATAACCCCGCATCATCGGGCTCGGAGACGTCAACAGCTGATTCAGAGTCGGAGTCGCTCCGGACGGGTGCTGCTGCTGCCCCTGTCCAGGAAACCGCTGGAACACAGCCCTGTTGTCGCCGCTGCCTCCACCTCCAGCCGGGGAGCTGGTAGCAGCCATAGCCGCTTTGCTGTGGCTAGCAGCGGCCGAGCTGCCGCTGGCCGGGCCCATCAGGCTGGTCCCTTGGCGTGAGGGACTCATCGTGCCCCCGTATCCACTGGTCCCGTAGCCGGGTCGGTAGTTCGGGTAGTGGTTGTACGGGCTGTTGTTGTTGTAGCCTTCGTGGGAGTTGTGAACCTGGTCCATGGTGCTGTGAGCCGAGAGCGCCGCTCTTACCCCAGTCCCTGGGCTTTGTTGTCCGCCATGTTGATCGACACAAGGCCCTCCTCCTCCTCCATCCCCGCAACACTGACTCCAGCCGGAGCTGCTCCCGCTCGGAGGAGGGTTGGTGCTGGAGCTCGTGCTGGTGGCTGATCCCAGGCTGGCGTCCATCCGCTGCTCCTCCCCCTCCCCCTCCCCCTCCTCCCCCCGCTCCCTCCGGATCAGCTGCTGGCTGCGGGGCGGCTCCTCGCGGCGGTTCCGCGGCAGCAGGATGCTCTCTGCCCCGTCATGCTGCTGCAGGTCCCGCTGGTCGCTGCTGTCTGTCCGCTGCGTGTTGTGGGTCTGTCGCTGGTGCAGAAGGAGTCTGAGAGGCGGAGGAGTGTGGTGGGATGATGATGATGATGATGATGATGATGATGATGATGAAGATGAAGATGATGATGATGATGAAGATGATGATGATGATGATGATGATGATGATGATGAAGATGAAGATGGAGGAGGTCCGAGCTTTTCCACCTTGTGCCTGCCGAGCCTCCCTGTGTCCATCTCGGCCACTGTGGTGCCAGAGCCCGGCCTGTGTCCCGCACCCTGCCCCGCGCTCACACCCCTCCTCCCGGCCTCTCATGTCAGCCTGACACCGGGACTGCTGACACCCGGGCCATGCTCAGGTGCTCATATCCCGTGACGTCACCCGGTCCAGCCACAGGTGTAAACTCCATCAACTTCCTGTAGATATATATGCATCTGTTTAATGGTTCCTATTGAGCCTGGCGCTCAGTTATTGGCATTATTGATTATTCGATGAGTCAATCAATTGATCTGTAAACACAGCCAACGCTGTGACACATGTGTGACTGACAGGTGACCGGTACAGGTCTGGAAAGATCATGTATCAGAACATACTACACAGACTGCACCTTTAACATTCACAAGGATGCAGCTTTTTTGTGCCTCATCAGCATTTATCAAAACGTCAACTTGTTTCCCAATAATGTTCCCAAAAACATGCACTCAGTTCAGTTCCAAAAATGGTGTGTGTGTGTGTGTGTGTGTGTGTGTGTGTGTGTGTGTGTGTGTGTGTGTGTGTGTGTGTGTCTCAGTCAGGTCAAACAGGGAATCTGGGTCAGTAAGCAGCAGCAGCTGTCAGACACAGCTGGATGAAAACATGGAGACACCATGCAGATGTTGACCCCAGGCGCTGGGTGATGTTCAGCACGGGTTCCAGTCGGGGTCAGACTGATGGAGCACACACACATTCCCTGCTCTGTTGTCCCACTTGTGACGTTGTCGAGCAGACTGTTGTTGTGATCGCGTGAGAAACCACCTGGCTGGAGAAATAAAAAAGTAGAAATATAAATGTAGAGATGTTTTGACATTGTGCACATTCCAGGATTCCCTGCTTCTTATTCCCTGATTCTTATCCAGACACGCTGCTGCAGAGCAGCTGGGATTACACAGGAAACCTGGAATTCAACCACGTGTGACAGTGCAAAGTGAAAGAGTCACATGACATTCACGTCTTTCTGTTTATTTTCGGCAGTTTTGTTCCTTCACAGCTTCCACCAGTGAGAGTAAATGACAGTATGCTGCCCCCTGCTGGAGCTCTAGTTTTCTGAAGTTTTTTTTCATAAGAACAATTTAAAGTACAGAGCAACAGCACAGGTTTACACTGTGGAAATAAAGCATGCTACTATAAAATACACAAACAGAGGTGCAATGTAATTCCCCACAAACATTATGTGCTGAAGAAAAGTTCTCGTCAGTGTTGTGCAGCATGAATGGCTCCTATAACATCATCCAGCCTGTGGGAGGCGCTATGGACAGAATTTCTAAGTTGAGCGACCCTGCTGTCATAACACACAAATAAGAGAACAAAAGGAAATCAGGTCTGGACATTTGTCACATGTTATTATTGTAGATATGATCTTTTGGTGACGTCACAGTGTAACCGGAAAAGCCCAGGCACAATGAATGATCCTGATCTCGTATTACAGCAGCTCCATGTTTAACAGAAACAGTAAACACTGGAGGTGACTTCATTTATATTCATGAGGACACTGAAAGTGATGAAAGTGATGAACCTGTTGAGTTCATGTTAATATTCGACTCAGTCTGTAAATCATCCAGTTCTCTTGACCTTCTCACACATGGCATCAATATTGAACCTTCAATAGTTAATGATGGATTTAACAATAATAATAATAATAATAATCATCATCATCATCATCGCAGACACTCACTGTTGTGTCAGACAGGTGAATCCAGGTTCAAGGTGGATGAGGTCAAGTGATGACTGACTGTTCCAGCAGTTTGGGAGGAAGGAGGAAATGGGGGGGGGGGGGGGGGGGGGGGGGGGGGGGGGGGGGGGGGGGGGGGGGGGGGGGGGGGGGTACAGGAGATGATTCAGTGCATATGAGACCGAGCAGTGACTGCATGTGAAGAGGCCATGTTTTTTTTTTTTTTTTTTATTATTGACTGTGTCATCGAACATCTTTCCTCATCTTTAAAATATCAAAGACTGAAAACAGGAACATTCACTTTAATTTTACAGCTTTCAGCTCGTCACAGGAAACTCGTTTGTGCTGTCAGTATTTCATCCCATTAGACAAATGTATCAATGTTAATGTGAAAACACAGAGACACTGTGCAGATTAAAGCAGCTGTTTTACCTTTAAAAACATCAGACGCTCCTCAGTGTGGCTCATCCAGATGTTCTCTACATCTAGAAAGAAAAAACATGTGAGGTGATGTTTGAGTCCAGAAGCAGTGGAAGCACTGAGCTGTCGGAGCAGATTCATTTTTATTTTTATTCTTAGCTGCTTCACTCTTTCAGTTTGTCCTTGACAGAGATCAGAGGAACGTTGGCAGGTGAGACACCACAACATCACCAAACACACAACGTGCTGTGGAGTCTCCAGTCTCCATGATTGTGTCAGTGGCTTCTGATGCAGCGGACACAGGGTGGAGGGAGAGTGTAAGTGTGCAGTGTTCATCCAACCGTGGTGAAGGATAATGAGAAAGCAAAGAGCATCATTACCTCTCTCCATGCTGCTGTGCACAGCTCGTCTCCCTGGGGACCCTGGGAAAAGACGGCACGGATGGCGTCATGTTGACACTTTGGATCTGGACTCAGTCCAGTCATTGACTACAGTGTGAATTTAAGCTCAGCGCTTTAATTAAACTTAGAAAGATCAGCGTCTCAACACTGGAAACACAGACGAGCTGAGGAGAGCAACAGTTCCAGATGTACGAACAGGTTCGCTAACTTTACTGGACCTTTGATTGGGATTTGAGCAGAAGATGTGGATGGTCAGGTTTGATATCTGTGTATTTATTGTTTTAGCAGAGTTCCAGCTCCAAACCTGAAATCTGATCTGATTTTAGGCTCTGGAAGCAAATTTGATTTAAATGTTAAATAAAAGGTGAATGTTGAAGGAGACTTCCTTTAACTGTCGTTCATTTGCTGTGATGTTTCAGCCTCTCAGCTCATTTTCATTTCCACTGATCTCAGAACAGCTCTACAAGCAGAGCAGAGCAGTGTAACATGTGACGTCGCACAGAGCAGCAGATGAATGTGAACAGCTTGAAAATATATGGAACACAAATCGTTCAAATAGCGTCTCTATCTAACTATCCCATAATAAACACTAGCTGTGTCCAGGAGTCCGGGAGTCCGGGACCTCTGAAAGCCCTGATCTGTTTCTCTTCCTGTCTTTTTGCTGTCAGAGCTTTGGTTTGTAAAGGTGCAGGTTCTTTATTTTGCAGCTGAATCCAGGATCTGTCACCTTGGTAATCATTTGGTAATAACCCACCACCCCCCACCCCCGTCCCCCCACCCCCGTCCCCCCACCCCCACCCCACATCAGGTCTCTGCTCCTCAGCTGTGAGGATCAGACGTACTCCTGGAGGCTGTAACTGTCCCGGATGTCTTTTGGAGGTAGTTTGGCTGGAGATGAGCGGAGCCTCCGCTCCTGCTCAGGTTTCTGCTGCTTCACCTCGTCTATCTGCAGCTGCACACTCTTCTTCTTTGGTTCTGTTGGCTGTTTGCGCTCCGGCCGCAGCTCCCGCCTCCGCCGCTCGCCATGGTACAGCTCAGGTCTGTCAGCGTCAGCAGAGGCAGCGTAGTCCGGACGTCTCGTTCTTTTTCCAGGACACGACAAACAAAAGATGACCCCTCCAGCCAGGAGGAAGCCAGCGGAGATGAACGTCACACACAGAGCTGCTCCTGGCTGATATTTACTGCTGTCCGGCAGGTCAGTGGTCAGGAAGGCAGTGATGACTTCGTTTGTGAACCAGGACGCAGGGACCAGGCAGAGGAAGCTGGCCAGGACGAAGCAGCCCCCTGCGGCGATGGCTGTGTGCCCCTTCGCTCGGTGGCTGCCCCCCCACCGGGTACATTTGAGCCCCAGGGAGGCGAGGCAGAGTCCAAACAACGCCACCATGCAGGACAGAACCATGGCGGCCCGTGTGGTCTGCAGATACGCCGGCAGCGACAGCAGCGAGTTCTTCATGGTGCAGCTGAAGACGCCAGAGCTGTACCAGACGCAGTCCATCCACAGACCCTGCATCTGCGAGACGGGGGTCATGATGCTGGACCAGGCGTTGATGCTCACCGTCCAGTTGGGTAGGAGAGTGGCTACGGTGGCACCAAGGACGCCCAGGAGCGCCAAGGCAAACGCCAGGATCTGAATGGCCGCAGACAGCATGGCTCAGCTCCCCCGTCCAGCTCCGGTCCCCGTTGGAGCGCCAATGTCCCGGGCAGGTTCTGACAGCAGATAATTCCTCAGCACGGCTCCAGTCAGCTGCAACCACAAGAGAAATTAGAATGGAGGTGAGCAGGGGAGCGTGACGGACGCAGCTGAGGCTGCTGATGGAAATGCCTCTTTCCCTCAGTTTGGAGATTTCTGTTTTGGGGGGCGAACATGTGTGAGCTCCATGATTGGCTGCATCAGTTACTCTGCAGCTGAGGAGGTGATCACTGACACTCAATTATGTCCACTTAAAGCCACAGCGTCCCTCAGCTCCGCTGCTCCTGAGTGAGACAAACATGACGACAGAGTGGAAACCAAAAGCTCACAGAGAATAAAGTCACTTCTCCTTGATTCAGACTGAGTCTCTGGCAGAGTTGGAGAACATCTACCATCTGGACCGAAGAGCAGAAGGTCCCTCAGTCAACTTGAATGGACACTGGAGTCCTACCTGTGTCGTGTCTCCGTCAACGTCTCCTCAGCTGATTCCTGAGGACAGAGCAGAGAGGATGAGTGTGAATGAAAAAACAGGGCGTGTGGGTTAACTGCCTCTAACTACCCCTCCGCCTGCCGTCGCCCTGGCAACCGTACATAGAGTTTCATCCCATTCTGCGTCTTGGAAAAGATGCACCAGGCGTCTTTTTTTCCCCTGCCGTTTCACTGTGAATAGAAGAAACCTTCTCGTAACCAGCTGAGACCGAAGCCTGGTTCTGGAAAGGGGCTTTTGTTTGGAACCTGAAGGTCGCCGACGGCGCCGCAGAGCAGCGTTCTTATCTGATGAGTTGGTGGCGAGATGCGACACTGTCACAACACCGCAGACATGGTTCTCTTTGTGGCTTCTGACCACACGGCAGCAGCCACGAACCCAAAAGTGTTTGTTTTTCTCTTTTCTGTGGACCACGCTGCTTCGATTGGGTTTTTTTTTGTGTTTTTTGTGTTTTTGTGTTTTTTGTTTTATGAGCACTTGCTCTTCAAAACGACACAAAGCAGAAAAGTCAAAGGTCGTTTGTGATTCCTGGTGATGACGTCTGCTGGACACAGCCTTTCGCCTTCACGCCTCTGACGCTTGATCGTTGTTGCTTTTCAAGTCGTCATTTTGTCCTCGTTGTGTAATAAAACCGCTGAGCTGTTCTTTGTGCGACTGCAGTGAGAAACAAGGTGTCGACGTCATGTGACCGCGTGAAGAATCACCCACTGCAACACAGTGATAAGCGTCGGGAGCCCGCCCACCCATTCTGTGGTGCTGGGACCCAGCAGTCATGGGGCAGCGTGTTATTACCATAATCCTCCAGTCTGGCTCCTATCAGCCTCAGACCTGCACAGACACGAGCTGCAACAACACACACGTTTCCTCCACCGTGGGAAACCACAACGTAACAAACACAAACATCCTCCCTGCTAATGACTGTTGACAGAAAAACTACCAACAAATCCAAACACAGTGAGACGACTGCATTTCCCACCACAGACACAGACCAGTGACGACTGCCTGTGCACCACAGCCAGAGTTACTGTAACTTTAATATGAGGTTGTGCACTGCAGAGATGTCAACACAACACAAGACAACACAACGCACAGATTAACTTGAGCTCTCTGAGCTGCTTTTTCACACGAAGCTTTTTTTTTATATATTCAACATATTCATTGATGTTTTCAATGTTAGTTGATGAAACTAAAATAAAGAAAAAAACAAAAAAACAAATGGATTTTAAAGATGAGTCTGCAGGACCTGAAGTTTTGATGTTTTGGCTGCAATAATGATGATGTAATGATGACGTCACCGTTTACGTCAACATTTACACTTTTAAATGTTTGGATCATGACAGCAGTTTAAATCTGACCCGAAATGAAGTAACTCAGCTAAAAAAACTAAATTCAGTCTATTCATAAAGAGACAAAGATAAATAAAACAATAACATTAAAAATTTCATAATAATAGAAATCTGTGTTATGATTATTTTGGAATCACACACTGTGTGAGTATAAAAACAGTGGAAGGCTCCTTTACGGCCCGTGTATCATCACTGGTTCTGGGCTGTGGTCCTGTGCCAGTGTTTGTCCCACATCCTGAACAGAGCGTGGTAATATGCAGCTGCTCTGTGGGGCGTTCAGGGACGTGGGACAAAGCGTCGCTCTATTAGAACCAGACTCTGGAGGTTTGGCTCGACGCCTGCAGGTCTTTTCTGTCTGCGGAGACAAACGTGCTGCTGCAGAGCAGAGGACAAACAGAACCTGTGACAGGTCGTCCTCTCGTCACCACAGACATCGTTTTTGTTCCTGCATCACCATCATCATCATCATCATCATCATCATCACCATCATCATCATCATCATCACCATCATCATCATCATCATCACCATCATCATCATCACCATCATCATCATCACCATCATCATCATCATCATCACCATCATCATCATCACCATCATCATCACCATCATCACCATCATCATCATATTTGACCTCCAACCAAGCGGCTTCAGTCTTTGCTGCATTTTGTTGCCCTGTGTTATTTACGTTCCATTAAATGTCACTGTGTTGGTGTCGGGGGACATGATGGACCACACGTTGCTCCTCGTCCACTCACAGTTTATGGACGCTGGTTTGATGTCGGGTGTGAAGTGTCCTTATGACACAGAATCACATACATTCATTTAGATTAAGACCACGCTTCTTTAGCCTTTAATCCACTGAGGCAGAAATTAGCTTCACATTAAAGCAGACAGTTTGACCTCTGACCCCACAGCCACAATGACAATCATTAGGAGCTTAATCAAACCCCATCTGGCAGAACAACCCCCACCCCAAGGCTACATTAGCCATCAATCAGCAGGGAGACAGGAATATAAATGAACTGCTTTATCTCAGCTAAACACACACACACACACACACACACACACACACACACACACACACACACACACACACACCATGCATGCTGAAAATACACATTCACACACCATAAACACACACAGGCCACATGAGAAGTTGTGGCGTCTGTTTTGTTATTGCACGTAATTAAATCTATCTTTGTGTTGTTTGTCACTGACTTGATTGTTTCAACACAGCTGTGAAAGCATGAACCTGAAACCCTGCATATTTTAATAAACAGGAAAGAAACCTCACCTGGTGTGTGATGTGTTCATGAACCCTCCGTCACTGTAACAGGGTGGAAACAGTGGCAGAGGTTCAGCTGAGTGTCATCTCACTCATCTTCATCTGAGCTGAACCTGGAGCAGGTGTCACCATGAGTGAGGAGCAGTCACATGGTGACTGAGCCCACAGGCTATACAACTGAAACTGGTCCTCACAAATATAGAAAACACACACACACACACAGGTTGAACGTTTCAGGACACAAAGCGTCTCCCTGTCAGGTGTGTGTGTGTGTGTGTGTGTGTGTGTGTGTTAAAAATGCAGATGAGTTCAGCACATTCCTTCTGTTCACACTGGACTAAAGCTGAAGTGAGTTTCATGATGGGTATTCATAAGCTACATGGTGTAAACACTAAACAACACCTGACCTCCAGCAGACAGTGTGAGGACCAGGTCTCATCTGCTGACCTGCAGGGCCACGTTTCTTCATGCTAAGCTAACGGCTAACTATGCTCTGGCTGTAGTTCAGAGATACAGGGCGCTGAGGTGCAGGAGGGCCCGGGCCGTTCTGGAAGAAGCCTGATCCCGTCAATCATCTCCTATCTGAACTCCAGACCCCGCTGAGTGGACTTGTCAAATGTTCCTGTTGTTGTTGTTGTTGTTGTTTGTCAAAATATGTAGAGTGTAAAGTCAAAGTCAAGAATATGTCCCTCTGAAAGTCCAAAGGTCCACAGAGGAGGATTTCTGTAGACCTTTTTTCTTTTTTCTCTTTTTGACTTAGTTCACATGATAAATAAAATCAAGATCAATTAATCTGCTTCAATACGTTTACATTTATTGGAATGTACATAAACATGTAAGAAAATAACCTAATATTAAAAAAATTAAAGTGTCATCCTTTACACACAAATATATAAATACAATAATTCAACCTGTCAGATTTACAAAGGTTTTATAGCTTACACTTCCTGTATTTTGATATTTTGTCTCCTCACTTCTGATTGGCTGACTGAGTGATGTGTTCCAGGACAGCAGGTCAATCTGAACACTGCAGCTGCTGAAATGAGATGAACAGATGATCACGTTCTATTGTGCAGTGATTGATCCTCCTCTGGACATCCAATCACTCAGTTCAGCGTTGACTGCATGTTTGTGTCCGTCGTGATGCTGTTGTGGTTGGATAATGAGTCTGACGGTGAGTCTGATGAGTATGATGATGAGTCTGATGATGAGTCTGATGATGATGAGTCTGATGAGTATGATGATGAGTCTGATGAGTCTGATGAGTCTGACGATGAGTCTGATGATGATGAGTCTGATGAGTATGATGATGAGTCTGATGAGTATGATGATGAGTCTGATGAGTATGATGATGAGTCTGATGAGTCTGATGATGAGCATGACTCGGCCCTGGCGAGGGGCAGAGACTGTTTCAGCCTCACAGGTTTGATAATTTATATATGATATAAACACTGTGTTTATTTACTGTCGCACCTCCCTCTGCTTTATAATAAGAGATCTCATTGTTTATCATTTTGAAAAAGTCAACCATTTCAAACTTTTTCAGTTCAGATATTTTAGGTTTACCTTTTGTAAACGTTCTAAAAGTTCGCGTGATGGGAGAAACGTCTCTCTCCTGGGTGAATACAGTGACCTGCAGATGCCTTTCCTCGGAGCAGCTGTTTCTTCAGTCCAATCAGACGATGCCTGTGGGATTTTTTTCTCCAAGCCTTCAGGAGGTTGAGGAGGAGGACGTTCACAGGATGTGACTTTTCAACAGTGAAAATAATTCTAGCACTTGTCAGTGAGTCTGTGTTCGTCTCTGTATGATAACTTGTGCAGGTCTGATAATCGGGGGGCAGAGGTCAGAGGTTGAGTTCAATCTTCGGGGCATTAGCATATTAGCTTTAGCCCTGTAAAGTGGGAACGACAGCCTTCTGAATCCCAAATGTGGAGTCGTAGAAACACTCTTCATTGATCATGGAGGAAAAGCTCTGAGCACTGAAGTCTCTCCCCAGCAGACTGCTGAGGTCCAGCAGTTCTCCTCGCTGCAGTCCGGAGCTCCACCTCACCTCTGCAGCTGCAGCATCTTGTGCCGCCTCCTCCTCAGAGAAGCTGAGTCTCTGCAGCTGAACCTCCAGCTCGCTGGTCAGCGAGCAGAGTCTGCTCCTCCTCCCCACACACTCAGACAGAGAGTGGCTTGGCAGCAGAGGCTCCGAGCAGGTTTCTCCCTGAGTGAACCTACCTTCAGGTCTGCAGCTCTCTGCAGCTGGACGTGTTGTTCTCCGAGCGTCAGAGCGACGCCTCTGCTGCCTCCTCTGCCAGGAGCTGCTCCTCTCGGCTGTCGAGAGCTTGGTCCTTGTCAGGGAGCAGGCAGGCGCTCGGTCTCTGAGGATGGAGCGCAGAGCTCGCAGCACACGGGTCATCATCTCCAAATCCCTGGACCCACACAGAGATCACAGAGAACTGGATATAAGCCAAGGCCATGGTCCTCTGAAGTTATGGAAACAAGGTTGACCGTGTGTGTGTGCGCGCGTGTGTGCGAGCGTGTGTGTGTGTGTAAGAGAGAAAGGTTTAGAAATACAAAAGTGGCTGATGATGTTCTGAGAACCTTTGAGAACAACTAAAACATCAGTGTAGCATCATTGTCCAGTTGTTACTGTGAAACAGTGGAGAAGACGCTAATCGTCTGTGTTCACCTGCTGCACAGCTGAAACGCCGTCTCTGGTCGTCCCTCCACCTCCGACCTGCTGTGAACCAGCTCCCACACACACACGCCCCCGGAGCCTGAAATCATGCCACAGTTTAATGATTTATCAGAGGAGCACAGCGTCACCTGCTGGAGGACTGCTGCACCGATTGCAGGACTTCACTGACCTGTGATGTTGGCAGGTCTGACTTGAAGCGCTGAAACCGGGATTAACCAGCGGAACCTGAAGGGGTCTAGATCAGCTGAGCGTGCGCCCATCTGTCCCATAGAAAACACACACGAGTCAAATCACAGCATTCCAGTTGTTCCCCTTGTTTGCAGTTTGTAGTAATGAGCAGAGTGATCATTCTGCTACATGACACCGTAACTGAAAGTGGAAATGTTCAGTTCGAGTTTTAAAGATCCAGTGTGAAGGTTTTAAAACGGGCGCATTCTACATATTCACCACTAGTCGTCACTAAATTCACACTGTACATTTGAAAACTTTATTTGTGTGAGGCAAAAAAAAAAAAAACAGATGATAAAAAAGAACACGTGTGTCGTTTAAACCAGAAACTCACCATCCTCCTCTTCAGTTTGCTGTTCTCTCGATAAACCAGGACGACGGCTTGTTTGAACACTGAGGACAAAAAATAATGTAACTGAACACATGCCATGTTGTGTTGTTTTGTGTTTTTCATGTCACGTTGTTATAGCTCACCGAACAGGGTGAGCTCAGGTTCTTTCCTGAAGCGTCCGAGACCGGGCAGAGGGTTCAACCAAACCACAGCCGAATGGGCCAGAAACTCCCCCATCGAGATCTCAGTCACCTGAGCATCGGAACAAGCCACTCACTTTATTTTGCTCTGAAAACTAGTCTTTTTAAGATATGAAGAACTAAATCCATCTGAAGATGGTCGGTCATCACCTGTTTGTCAGGTCCATTCTGCTCAGCAGCTAACTGGTCAAACACACAACCATAGTCCTCGTAGATCTTCTGCATTTCATTAATGTGACTCGCTACTTTCTCCATCGCTCCTAGAGCCTCTGATTGGACATCAGGAGACACCACAGTTACTAACTTTCTGACAGCGGAGCCCTCTGCAGGATGCTGTGCTCATTACATGGAATGAAGAATCAGTGACTCTGCCCGGTGTGCGTCTTACCTGTTAGGTGTGTGTGTTCGGGGCTCTCAGGGACCGTCAGAGACACCAGCTCTCTGAGCAGCAGGGGATACTTTAGGACCCTCTGGACGGGTTTGATCAGGAACGACTCCAGACAGGCAGAATGCTGATTGGTCGGGTTCCTTGTCTCCAGGAAGTGTCTGAAGGCTCCATCTGTCTTTGCTGTAATACCACATGACGGTTTATTGAGTAGAAGGTCGCACAAGAACATGAGTCAACTGGTATCATAACATTTATCCTCGTGAGGGTGACGGCGTCTCACCTCTCTCCAGAACCTTCTGCACTTTGATGTGGTTTGCACAGAAGCCACTGTAGAGTTTGAAGTGGTCGGCGTAGTAAAGAAAAGATCCTCCCAATGAGAAGAGAAGCTTCTGAACACAAGAAGACACAAATGTCGACATTATTAAACACACAGTCAAACAATGTTTAAATAAAAACAACAGAACAAAACATAAAGATAGAAAATAACAAGAAGAAATAAATCTACGCGGCCATTTAGTAGAGGAAACGGAAGATCATTACCTTGAACTGTTCAGGTGTTTCCAGGTGACTGAGGTTAGGACAGAGTTTGATTTTCTCCTCCAGTGTCTGAAGAAAAACCTTCTGGAAGTCCAGCATCTCAGGCAGACTGCCGAACAAGGCCTCCATCTACAGAGAGAGAGAGAGAGAGACAGAGAGAGAGAGAGACAGAGAGAGAGAGCGAGAGAGAGAGAGAGACAGAGACAGAGAGAGAGAGAGACAGAGAGAGAGAGAGACAGAGAGAGACAGAGAGAGAGAGAGACAGAGAGAGAGAGAGACGCTGCTCTATCACAACAACCTGACGTCTGTCAACACACACTGTTTTCCTGTTTTTATTTATTTACCTCTTCTTTAGTGAGGAACGT
This sequence comes from Trinectes maculatus, assembly GCA_016785345.1. Classification (NCBI taxonomy): domain Eukaryota; kingdom Metazoa; phylum Chordata; class Actinopteri; order Pleuronectiformes; family Achiridae; genus Trinectes; species Trinectes maculatus. The sequence continues at coordinate 36,380 of JAFBJQ010003610.1, forward strand.
CTCCTCCTGCAGTGGCGTGAGGTAAAGGTCAAACAAGCAGACGAGATCCTGACAGAGACCAACACATGAACAAATATTGAGAACCACCAACTTTCTGGGTTGTTGATTCACGTTATGCCCCCTGCTGGGCATTGACATGTAGTGCAGGAAGTCGTTGCAGTACATACCTTGACGTAGGACCTCTCTGTGTCAACCAGTTCCTGGATGACTTTACGCAGACGCTGACACACACTGGAGTGGGCGGGGCTTGCTACCTGCAGGACAACATCTCTGCTGTACGGGTTCTCTGGAACGTCAGCGCCAGGAGCTCGGCCTACAGCAAAGTTCTGGTACAGAGAGTGAACCCGGTCCACGTCCTGTGAGACGTTGACACACATGGAAACCACGTTAACAATCAGATGATTTTAACAATGGAAAAAGCAGAAAAATTAAGGTCAAATGTCAAAGAACATGAAATGATTAAGAAATACAACAAGATAAAAACAATGTGCTAATGCTACCTCTTGACATCAATACCAGTAATAACGTGCTAAATGTAGCTAAATGCTACATGCCAATTGATTTCATATATTTTCCACAAAAATACAAAACTGTCCAGAGAACAACCATCTAACTGTATCTTATAGAACATGTATATATTTTATCTGCAGCATTTCCAGGTTGTTGAGGTGGAAAGAGATTGTTGAAGGGTCCTGGGGGCCAAAGCGAAAGGAACCTGAGGGGCCCAGAAGGTTCAAACCACACCATCTCTGAGGACTGCAGCTGACTCAGAGTTGAGATTCAGTTCAAGGAAACATCCACATGCAAACAACTGACATCTGCACCATCACCAGTGCATCAGCAGTGACAACACCAAGACCAACAGATCAACAACAAGAACCTCCATCTTTACTCTGACTGACCAGCAGTATGAGGTGGTCATTGCAGCTCAGGCAACAGGCTGTTTCACCCAGCAGCCTGACCAACCACTCCAGCAGGCACACACCAGGTCCCTCCTCCTCCGCCTCCGCCTCTTCCAGCGTCTCCCACTCCTCCTCTGGTGGCAACACCCAGCACAGAGCCCCCATCACGAGGGAGCAGACCAACAGGGACACCTCAGAGATCACCTCCTGAACCCATCAGTCAGGAACAACATCTACAGAAGCTCCCTGCTAATCTGCCATTAATCTGCCTCGACTCCAGTTTTACACACACACACACACACTCCTGCAGGAGTAATCGCAGATTAGCCTACTGGTCATGTGACACTGAGGGTGTCTGAGCTACAGCAGGGAGGGGAGGAGTTCTGCCAGTAAACATGCAGGTATTTATTCTGTCTGTTTTTGTGACTTAAAAACAAGCAAAACCTGTGTGGTCAGGATTTTATTTTTGTAATACTTATGTTTGCCACAGGAGGCACACGTGGTCCATTAAACAGGGCCAAAAAAAGTAATTTTCTCTAAAGTCGTTTTATTTTACACCCTTATCACAAAAAAGAAAAAAATATATTTTTCCTCTGTCAAAACTGTTTAAATAAATGTACAGTGTAACTCCACCACCAGTTAATAAGAAAATAAACACTTCAGTCTGACTTAACTCTCAACTGTCCCCAGGTTAAAAAACCAAACAACATTCACAGGATTAGACCGTCACACTCACCTGTTCCGTCACGCCGTCTTCACACAACCTCGTTAACATGTCACCAAATGCAGGAGGCGGGACGGTGTCTGGAGACAAAACATCTGCGACCCTGTTCTGGTCTCCTGTGGAGAAACTGAAACTGTGTAATGCTGTCATGACCTGGATAATATAATATAATATAATATAATATAATATAATATAATATAATATAATATAATATAATATAATATAATATAATATAAAATAATATAATATGGGGAGCTGAATTTAAGTCATAACACGTCCTGCTTTTTTCTAGAAGATTTTAATTTGTCTCTGTGGTTCAGTGATTTACACACCTGTGGTCCAGGTATGGAGGTTTGGAGGAGCCAGGGGGTCACAGTGGTCTAGAGCCTGACCGGGGTCAGGCCAGACAGTGTGGGGCTCCTCCTCGGGGTCAGGTGACCCCTCTCTCCTCAGCAGCAGCTGCAGCTTCTGGTGGCTGAAAAGAGTCTGCATCAGGTCCAGGTCCAGTCCGGAAACAGATGAGCCGTTTACAGCCAGCACCTCGTCTCCTGCCCTGAGGCCTGGTGGAGACAGAGACAGAGGTCAGGGTTTAGGCCTGGAGTGTCACAGTGTTTGAACAGAGCGCCACCTTTTGGTTTATTATTATAATCAGGTGTTGGACCTTCTCCGGCGGACAGTCCCAGAGGGTCGACTTCGCTGACGAAGATGTGGCTTTTCCCGACGCCGTCCACATGACCCGTCACCTCGAAGCCTGAGGGGCCACAAGGAAACAGACTCTTTAAAAGATATTCCAGCATTTTTTTTTAGAGAAATAAAAGATTCTTGTGCAAAGTTTTTCCTCTTACCCAAAGCGTGAGCAGCATCCGGTCGACTGACATGCAGAGAGAAAACGCCGTTGACAGAAACATGCAGCTCGTCACACACCTGAAGGTTAGGAATTACAAACGCATTAACCAGTCAATGATCATTACTGAGAAGATATCAGGTTTCATTCATCAGGCAGTGAACACACCTGTACTGCTGCCGGACGTCCTGTGGGGGGCGCCACCACACTGTGTTGGGGGACACAGTGGAGTCTCTGCAGAAGGAAACAGTCGACTGTGTTAATTACGTTAAATTACACAAACAACTAAACACAACATTTTAAGAAAGAGTAAAAAAGATAAGTCTCAGAAATCAAACGTTCTCATCGTGGGGGTCATTTTCCTCCTCTGTAGAGGGGTTCACACTCAGGGACAAAGGATTTCTGGGAGAATAAAAGACTTGGGGCTTTACCCGTCTCACCCTTCCCCCACCCCCTCCTGCTTATCATCTGTCTCACAAACTGAATAACGTCTTCTCCTCAGGGGTTAAACTGTGACTGGATTCATCATCATCTCTGGGTTCAGATGTTCATAGTGAGATGAGCATCATCACCACACAGGTTAAACTGAATGCCAGGTTTTAGTTTCCTTCTGGTTAAACACAGATGGGTTCTGACTATTACCTGGGATGCTGAGTCCCCACTGCGTCTGTCCAGAGCCTTCAGCGAGGACGGCAGGCCCCTCCTCCTGTTGTTTCCCCCTGATAGAGACCGACGATGCCGGTGCAACATCTCCTCATCTCTGCTGCACACCTGAGGAAGAGGAGCAGTGTCATCAGACGCGAGATGGAGGACGTCTTTTAACGAGACGAGACGTCACGTCACACGCTTCTTACCAGGGCATGGAACGAGGACACAGAGAAGACTCCCAGGCGTCCTAGTGTGCTCTTGGAGGGACGGCTGGCGACAGCGAGGAGGCTCTTGGGGTTTGGGAGCTCGCTGCCCTGCAGACTGGACAGGTAGCACCTCAGTCTGAACAGATCCAGGTTCAGCCTTTCCAGGTTCTGCTCCCACTGCTGGATCTGAACACGTCATACACCAGGGTCAGAACGTTACTGATCGATGTATATGATCATCACAGATTACTGATCACGTTTTCTCTCACGTTAGGACGAAACATGACAACATCGTTGTCATGGTTACACAGACTAACAGAAGAAATAAGCAATAAACTCGTCAGCCTGTTCCTACTCAGTTCCTGTCATTATCAAAGCTGCCACAAGAGGTCACCAAACAATAAAAACATAGCTGACGAGCTGCAGGTTTGTTTTTGTCATGTTTGATTTTTAATGTACTAAACATTTCATAAAATACAACAACATACAGAGAGACATACAGTTTGTCAAGGCAACTATTTAGACCAAATGTTTTTGAGGTGAACTGATGTGGACAAGGCTGACCTGGCTCTCCACAGCCTTCCTGTTCTTCGGCTCCTTGATGACAGACAGCTGCAGCTCCGCCATCTTCTTCATCTTTCCGTCCACGTCGATCTTGTGCAGCAGCGAGCGGCTCTGGCGGTGCAGGAGACGCAGCGTGTCCTCCGTCCCCTCTCGCCTCGCCAGCCGCGATGCACTGGCAGAGTGGACGGCCGTCACCCAGTTCTCCAGGTCCGTCTGGTTGGCAGCCTTGAAGAGACAAAACACGTCAGTTTGTCTCTACGCAGTGTTTCAAAGCACTCCGTTACCCTGTCGAGAAAAGAAAGAAAGAAATAAAGGGATGGCAGGTCTCTCACCTGGAACAGGTAGACGTCTCCATACATGTTGCTCAGACAGAAGACATGTTCCCTCTTTGGATGTTCTGGGACCGCCTGCACAATGCTGTCTTCAGCCAGCAGGGTGTAACTCGGACAAAGCTCTTGCTCGGCAGCGCTGCTCTTCCCATAAGTCTCATGGAAGAGCAGAGTGCAACCTGAGCGGAGAGAACAATCGGTTGGTTTCCAGGAACCTAAAAAACATCCAAACCCACCAACCAGGCGAACACGTACCTTTCAGCGTGACCCAGTAATGCTTCCACTTGCGGCGGGCGACCAGCTCCAGCTTCTGGTCCTTGCTGACGGTGATGAGGGGTTTAAAGGAGAGCCATCCGGCCCGTCGTACCACACCGTGCTCCTTCTCAAACAGAGAGTCCAGGTGTTCTCCTCCTCCCAACTCAACCTCCCCATCTAGCTCCTCCTCCAGCTTCTCTCCAATCCCCTCCGATGACTCAGCCCGATCAGCTGTATCGTTGAAGCCCGTCTCCAGCTCCTGCATGAAATTGTCATAGATGTTCTGCCGCTGGTCGTCGCTGCTCTGGTTCAGGCCTCGGGAGCCACAGTGGACTGGAGGGAACTGGTTCAGAGTGTGGAGGGGGTTGGAGGACCACACTGTGCTGCTGACAACCGGACCAGAGCTCAGTCCTCTGGTGAAAACATCACCGCTATCGCTGTCGCGAGGCTCCTGAGGAGGTAATATATATAATAATATAGAATATAATACACGTGTAGTTGTGAATATTTATTTCCACCCTGTGTTACACAAGACAAACTAAAACGAAACAAGATTTTTAGTTTAGTAAACGGTTAGTTTGTAAAATCTAAAGATAAACTTTTGAAAAAGTCTTGTTTCAGTGAGTCTTTGTTCTTTTAACACTAATTAACAAAATAAAACAAATAATTATAATTTAAATTGCTGTTCTTACCTGGATCCTCCTCTTCTTCCTGCTCAGACTTCCTGTCCAGTCGCTCAGTCGTCGGATGCGGCTCTTCAGGAAGTCTTTCCGATTGTTGCCTGTGATGAGGGTGGAGCTAACGGGCTCGGTCCTTTGGCAGGGCAGGGTGTGGGAGGAGTAATGATGCTCTCCACCTCCACCACCCTCTTCCTGGATGACATCATCCAGCAGTGCTGAGGAGGAGGCAGTGCGGGTGTCTGGTGCTGTGGGGAAGGCTGGCAGTGTGTAAACACTGTCGCGTGACGCTGCATGGGATGAAACCAGGCTGAAGCCTCCCGGGTCCGGACGCAGGATCACAGAGGCCCCGATGCCGCTGTCCTCCGTCCGACCGGAGGAACACGTGTTGTAAACCGTGGTGGAGGGAAAGAGGAGGGTGGAGTTGAGTCCAGGTGAGATATCCTCCACCTGAGCTGAGAAGAAGTTGCTGTAGCTGCTGGTGCTTGTCTGCGTCTCCTCCGTGCGGCTGGAGGAGTAGGTGGTGTAGCCGCTGCTGTTATCCGCGCTGTGCCCACAAACAAACACGCTGTCGACGAGGTCAGCAGTCGGGCCCCACGGCGAGTCGTACCAGGAACTAACAGAACTGAGCGAGCTGCACTTACTGGTGTGAAGGGACGGTTTGGCGACTGGGGCGACGGTGGTGGCGGCGGTGGGAAGACCAGTGAAACCCTGTGACTCCATGGGAACGACTCTGTTGGTGAACTCCACCCTCATGCTGCCATTTTTACTCAGCAGCACTTTCGGGCTGCCGCTGCTTTCCAAAGACGTCCGCTCGCCACAGATCCCATCACCACCCCCACCGCTCTCTGGGTATCCAAACGGCCTCCTGCAGCCCCCTCTGCTGTCCCCCTGAGGAGATGCAGTTCTCAGCCTAGAGCTTCCTTTGGGCGCATGTTCATGATGCCAGGAGGAGCTCCTCCCTCGGCTCCTGCTGCCCCCCTGGCTGCTCCTCCACCAGCTGCGAGCTGATGGTGCATCCTCCCATCTGGAGGAGAACCTGAGTGAGCAGGAGGGCTTGGCAGGAGAGACGACGCTGCTGTGACTGTCTGCGTTTCCCATGGCAACCTGGAGGACGAGACAGACAGACTGACGTGGTTTTACGTTAAACCTGGGACCTGAGGGCCCCACAGAGTTCAGGTAAACCAACCATGAGACCTACAGCAGCAGCGACCACCTGTCCGTGCTTTATGTACTGTAGTACATTACAGCTTAAAAGCGCTTGTACAGCAGATAGTACTGCTAGTGTTTGTGCGACTGCTGACACCACACACTTAAACGTCTTGTTTTGAAACATAAGATAAAAAGTGTACAGTTTGTGTAGAAACAGCATCAGTTCTGTTCGAACACACCATGAACGATCATTCAAGCTGCATCACCTGTTTTATATCTGTATAAAGTTTTACATGTTATTTTATATGGAGAGATCATATTGGGTTTTTTTTTTTTAAAGTATTCAGGATAAAAACAAACCAGAGAAAGTCAGAAACAGATGAATAACAATAAACGTGTGGTGAAAGAGAAATGAAACATTTGTACCTGTTGTTTTGCTCAGAGACTCTGCGGCTCCTTCCTGCTCCGTCCTGCCGCCTCCTCGCTCGCTTCACACTGAGGCTCCGCTGTCGCCTCCAGCTGCTCCCTCGCTCCCCCCTCACTGTTTGTCTATGTCGCTCGCCCCTCTCTCTACATTGGGCTCATCTAAAGGGGGAGAACAGAGTGGGAGGGACTTCATGAGCTTCAGCCCCCCACCCACCCCACTTCCCTGAAGCCTCTTCCATGACGCGTCTGCTGAAGGTTTTTTTCTCAAACCAAACTTCTCTGTCTTCTGATGATTTTGGTTTTCTGGAATCCAGAGAGATTTTCTCTGTTTCTTCTCTGAGGAGTCTGAGCTCCACAGGCTGCAGCTCTGAGACAAAGACGAGTGGCAGGGCAGAGAGGCAGAAGAACCTCCATCATTTTTCACATGTCATCGTTATCCGTTTCCTCACAGGCTCCAGACGACGTTTTAAAACATTAAGTTTGTCCAGGTGAAATTAAAATCAGGTCTGAGTGAAAACATTCATGAAAATAATGATTTCATGATTTGTTAAGTGACCAGTTCAAGACCATGTTGGCTGAGTGGTGAGACAGAGACACGTCTGAGTTACATTGTGGGATGAACAGTGATGATCTCATCCGACTCATGTTCACCGCTGCCCTGTGAGAGGAGCACGGGACAACGCCTCCCCGACCCCCCACTGCTCCTTCCTCCTGGTTCACTGACGTCCACCTCAGCTGCAGCATAAAAACTGAGATTCATCAAACATCAGAACAAAAACCAGACAAAGACACAGAGCTCTGAGGCTCATTTCCTAGAAAGGTCAAAGTGCACTCAAAGATTTGGGGTTCAGTGTTTTCTAAATAAGCTGAAGCCGGGTGACGCCCATCCTGTCTCACAGGTCAGAGCTGGGTGTGGAACCAGGGGGAAAATGCAAAGCACTATGGGTACGATTGTATTAAAACGTCTCCAAAACCTGACTGAATACTAACCAATGTTTTATTATGTTTTTATTTTGTTTTTGACCTGAAGGTTGAACTGTGGACAACAAGCCACAATGTGTCCTCAATCACTAACCCCTCACCCCTCACCCCTCACCCTCTCGCCCCTCACCCTCTCACCTGCTGCCTGTTCTGCGCCCGGCCGCTCAGGCGTTCAGCTCTGAATCAGAAGAGTCTGCCGTTCACTTTTGTCTGCTCGTCTTTGTCCTATTGGCCATCTGCCGATGGGCAGCACGGGCGACCCCTCCTATTCTTCACAAACAAAGACCCTCCTTGCCCCCTCCCTCCCCCAGGCAGGCGTGAGGCCAACATATGAAGGAATCCATCAGATCAGAACTGAAAAGAATATGATTAGGGTTTGATGGAAAACCACCTGTTCTCTAACTGGATGTTGAGTTTCATTCTAAATGTTTTCACATGATTCAAACTGCCTGTGACTTTCTCAGACTTATATCATGTCAGGGCCAATAAGGGCCAGTTAAACAATAATAATTCAAGTTCAAAACAGTTAAGAGTCAGAACACGCTGGAAGCAACACAGTCGTTTACAGCGTGTCTAACTTTGTCATTTTCCTTGTTGTGTTTAAAGACAAAGGAAAGTTGTTATGTCTCGTTTTTTGGACTGACTCTAAAAGTGGTACAGGAAAGGAAAGGAAAGGAAAGGAAAGGAAAGGAAAGGAAAGGAAAGCTACACTTACAAACTAATAATAAGTATTTTGATACATCTTTTTTTTAAATCAAGTCTGCATTGAAAATCTAAATTCACTGACAAATATGGAGCAAATAAAATCATTCAAGTTGTTTAATATCAAAATGTTTTACGGGTGTAAAGAAAGTAAACTTAAAGAGCAGGGTAAAATGCAGGGTTTTTTCGTTAGCTCTCATTGTGCTGATGCTTTTGTCCCGAGGCTGAGTGGACACAGGAAACAGGAAGTGCAGATCATGTATAAATAGCAGGAAAGTTCAACACCTCCTGCAGCAGCTGAACATAAACACTACATCCCCAGATGCTGCATGTAGGTTCACACTCATGTGCATCAAACGTCTGCCTCTGCTCAAAAGCCAAAGCTCCACAGTTACCTGATGTGTATGAAGACCTCTCCACCCCAACCTGCTCCAACCATCAACCCTCCCCCACCCTCCTCCATCATGGCACTGATTAGATGCCTGGCGGTCCGGTCAGCGTCTCGGCTTCGCGTCCTTCAGGCTTTTCTGACAAAGAAAGCAAGAAGACACAAAGAAACACTGTGAAGTTTTACTAATTTGCCTGACATTTGTTAAATCTTAGCAGGGGCTGAGGTGTGTGAGCGCCTGAGAAGCATCTGACTTTCTGGTTTGTTTTAGTTGAACTTTTGATGACTGAAGTTAGTTTGTAAGTGGGAGAAAGGAGGAAACAGAAACATCCCTAAAAGGAGGGTTAAAGCAGTTACTGGCAGATAAAACCATCAACGTCATGTGACTGATTCTTGTTCTTTGCTTAATTTGCAGACTCAGGAATTTTAGGCTCAGTTTTTCTTGCTCTTTTTCTTCCTGATGACTGTGTGAGTGCGTGTGTGTGTGTGTGTGCGTGTGTGCGTGCGTGTGTGTGCACGCGCGGGGGGTGGGGTGTTTACATGAAGACGCCAAGTAGCTAAATGAGAAATGAGCCCCACCTCCTCATGAGAATGCACAAAGGACATTTGATGAGGGGGGTTGTTCTAGTGGCAGCAGCCACTTTCACTCCATCAGAGGAAGTGTGCCTGGCCCAGCCGGTGGGATGGGTGGTGGTCTGTTTCCTGTCCTGGCTGACTGGGGTCCTTGTCCTGGTACTCTGGCAGACGGGTGGGGTCCCGAGACTCAGGTGGGGCCGAGTGTTGGGTTTGGTGTGGCTGCTGCAGCTGCTTCCTCCTCTGGAGAACCTTTACAAATGCTTCACCTCTGCTTGTGATGCTGGTGTCAGGGGTCAGGGGTTAAGGGTCATTGTGACAGAGTCACAGAGTCTTCTGTGCAGAGGAGGACGCTGCAGCAGACTGTGGCCCAACTCTTATTCACCAACGTTCACTCAGGACTTTAACTTCACCTTCTGCTTCTTAAACCAAACCACATTTGAGCCGCGATCAAATCTGATTAGCTTCAGTTTAGCTCTGCAGCTCCGCCCGAGTCTGTCGACCAGCCTGACACCAACAAGCACTTCATTTAATTTACCTTCCATTATAGTGGAGAAAATCAATCCCTCACGGCAGCTGAACGGCCTGCTGGGAGACACAGGGATGATGAGGATGAGGATGATGAGGATGATGATGATGAGGATGGGGATGATGTGGATGATGATGATGATGATGAAGATGATGATGATGATGAGGATGATGATGATGAGGATGGGGATGATGTGGATGATGATGATGAAGATGAGGATGATGATGATGAGGATGATGATGATGGGGATGATGATGATGATGATTGGGCTGACAGGGAACAAACACAAACAAAAACAAAGCAGATGTGTTAGCAGCTGTCCTGAGTCAGACAGTGGCTCAATAACAGTACATTTTAATTTAATTCAAAATGAAATGATTTTCTTTCTCATTATTTTAAACTGGAGACAAAAAAACAGTGAAGGAACCTGACTGAAGCCTGATGTTTCCTGTGTTCCAGCATAACCCACAGGAGCGGGCCCAGTTGTGTTTTGTTCACACCATAAAACCAACAACAACAACAACATCAAACACACTCACGCTCCCATTTCGGCCATTAAACGGCATATGCCGTGAGCCTCGGAGATAAAAGTGCGTTGAGAGCCTGCTGAATGGAAACAGCAGGCTGTGAGGAGACGAGGGGCAAACAACCTCCTGGGGTAAAAGGAGCCACATGTCCGCACGAGACGCGACGGAGGCTAACCGACAGAGAAGAGACACATGGACAATCAGAGAGACTGCTCACAGTGTCTCTCTCACACACATAGTGATTTCCTCTGAGTCCTGTCACACACTTACTGTCTGTCTTACTGAGATGTGATACAGCTGGAAGAGTCACAGCTGTTTCATTTCATCTAAACAAAAAAGTGTTTTAAACCCACAAGTCTCCAGATAAAACGCACACGCACGAACACAGAGAGAGAAACACAGCAAACATCTAAAACGTCCTCTTATGTAAGAGCTGCTCTGAGATCACCAAGGAACAAGAGACACCCAAAATCACAGGGAGCTCTGTACAAACCCTCTCTCCCTCTTCTCGTTACACAACAGTCGCACAAACAGAAGCTGAGACAAACGGTGACGGAGTCAGAAAAGTCAAGAGAGAAGTGACAGAATAAACCAGCCGACACGGGGAAATGAGACGTTCACACATGTTCACCCCTGGCCTCTGTGTACTCACTGTGTTTTAGGTGTGTTTACATGTCATCTGTTGTACTTCTTTACTTAACGTTCCCAGGACCTGAAGACTTTTATTGTGAAAGGTCATCCTTAAGTCTGAAGTTGACACAGTTGCAGTGAAAACGCTCTGCAGCTCAGCATTGGCACCTTTTGGTTTTTCCACTCTGCTAAACCAAAGCAAGTGCAGCTGGTTTTCCCAAACCAAAACCATTGAGCAGTGATGGAAAGACTCCACGGGCTGAGCCAACACGCCGACGACACACGGCTCTAATGCGGCGAAGGCAAAACCAACATCAGGAGTGATTTTCCCCCAAGGACTCAGAGCTGCAGGGATGGAAAGATGTGACGGGATATGAAACGGAGGATAGCTGGATGCAAGTTTTCCAATTGAACAAATCCGCTCTTGGAGAAGAGTTTTGAGGAGACGCTATTTCAGCCTTTTGAAGAAAAATCAGAGCAGGACAAAAAGAACTTAATTAAAAATGACCTTTGACTCTAATGATTTCAAACTGTGATATTTCCAACAGCAGCAGGATTCCTGGTGCAGAAATCTGACTGACACCAATGTAAAGCCAAGAAACAAACAGTATGGCTGCAGAGAGGGCGGGTGGGCGAGCGAGGGACTTCATAAAGCATGCGGGAAAAGAGAGTGAGTGTAATTGGAAGCAGCTGAGGGAAACATTTATTCTTTGGAAGCTGCTCTGAGATCAGCACGGTGACGTAGCAGAGTTATTTTTGGACCAGGAGTTGAGACCGATGATGTTTGGACAGCGGACGGACATGCAGTGGGTTTCTCCTGCTGAGTCCCCCTCCCCCCCCCCCCCCCCCCCCCCCCCCCCCCCCCCCCACACACACACACCCCGACATGCAGACAGATGACTCCTGAAATTACAGCTGCAGGCACCAAACAAACCTCATCATCATGAGCTCTGTTACAGTTTCCCTTTGTCCTCTCAGTGAGTGTGGCCAGAAACTCTCAGCTTTGTAAAATCAGTCTGATCCATGTTTTATTGGTCAGGAAACAATTAAGTTAACTTAAAAAGCCTTTAGTTAAGATAAATGCTCGGACCCGGGACCCGCTGTAGCGCCCCCATCTGGGCTGCTCTGCTTTACAACACAAACAACCAGGTGAAAACCACAACACGAGACAGAGAAAAGTCAACAACTCCTGACACTCAGTTAACTGTTTGACCTGTTTTACTTTGTAAAACCAACTACAGGAAGTCCTGCTTCCCGGCAGCAGGACCTGGTGTAGTAAACTGTAACCATAGCAACAGGACTGAGGAGACAGGTGACGCATGGTCGCCTCAGTGCTCTCATGCTGTTAGATATTTGAGATTGTTGGGACTGAAACGTTGTGAAATCCTTTGAGGACGTAACAATAGACACGGAACAACATGGGGACGGGGGCAATGGGGGGTGAGGGAGGGGTTTCTGAACCATGGACCCTGCTTCCTGTCTGTCCTCATGCGTCAGCAAGTCCAACAGGAAACTAATATCTGTCCTCCAGTTGGAAAACAGCAGCTCCATCTGGACAGCAGAGGAGGACATGTCACTTCTGTTGTGAAATCAACCTCAGTCTCACAACACAACTCAACACAACACAACACAACACGCTGACGATTGGAAGTGATGCCACAGGCTCTAATTACAGCATTTTTCTAGATCCACAGAGGAACAACAGAAGGATCATGAAGTTTGATGATAGCACTGCAGGTCCTCATAGACAAAAACAGGTAAGGTAGTATTATCTATAAATTTACACTCAGTATAAAAACCTCAGTAAGGGTTTGAGCTGAAATCAGTATAGACTTGAGAAAAGGAATTGTTGATGCTCACAAAGCAGTAGAAGGCTATACAAAGCTACTACAATGTTTCCAAGTATCAAGAAATGGACCTGGGCTGTTGCTATGTCCTCCAATATGACAACAACCCAAAACATTTGTCCATCCTGGTAAAGAACCACTTCCGGAGGACCAAAGTGAACATAATTCCCATTGGAAATCTGTGGGCTGAACTGTAGATGAAGGTCCATTCAAGAAGGCCATCGAATCTGGACTGGCTTGAAAGGTTGGACAAAGACGAATGGTCTCCTCAGGAGACGTGTCAAAACTTGTTGAACACTACAACAAATGACTGCAGGCTGTTATGTTGTGTGTGTGTGTGTGTGTGTCTATAACGGGGACAGTGAAGGCATCGTTGTTTTTTTGAGTGAAAATGTCCCTCTCACCTTTGAGATGCCAAGAATCTCATCTCTTTGTCAAGCGACTAAGTCAAGGTGTTTCCATCCTGATGGTGGGAGAGACCATCTTCCTCTGTGACACTAACAGTCACTGCTCTCTTTGCCGACACACTGCTGCCCCCTACTTGCTGCACCTGGGTATTGGAAAACACAAATATTATTATAATAATCACTTATTGTAAGTCGCTTTGGATAAAAGCATTTGCTAAATGAAATGTAATGTAATATTATTCATGTAATGAAAAGAAAATGGAACGTAAATTCCTGAAAATTCATTGTGATATTAATTTTATGCCAGTGATGACCGTAATACTGGGAAAAAATATTTACATTTGCCTTTAAGTCTTTAATTAATTCTAAAACAGTAAATAAAATAGAATGAAAATGATCACCAGTCACAGCCTCTAATAAATAAACAAAAAATAAATATTATTTCTAATGTAAAATACTGACTTTGCTAAAAACAATCTAGATACAGAAACACAGATGAACTTTATTTGCACCCAAAACCTTTGATACTTGAAGTTCATTGTCCATGCGGGTCTGTAACTTGTACTTGTACATTACTTTTACATTTACACACAGGATTTAGGGTGTGTGAACATCTTACCATTGGCTCCCTGTCAGGCTGAAGTTGTTGTCAAGCTTTCTGGGTTGTGCTAAAGGGAACTTCTGCATTTGATGTGAGATGTGATGTTCAAATGCTTTTCCATGATCCTGCTGCCCCAGGGATTCAGATTAACAACCTTCAGGATGCAGGATACGATCCCAGTCTCATACAAGGTAATATTTTATTATTCACAGCATCTTTGATGTTTGTCTTCAAACCAATAAGAAAACATTTCCATTCAAATCTAAACAGAGAAGCAAATATAAAATTTGATCATCCAAAGCTGAGTCACCTCGGTGAGTTCATCACTGTCAAACCATCAATGTTTGACACTGATGTAAAATACAAGTCTTTGCTCCAACGTAACCAGCTGCTTTCATTCAGTCTCGATGTGTTGGGCTGGAAGTTTATGGTGTTTTGGTTTTGAGCAGATTAGAAATCTGCCGCAGTCTGATTGAAATCTCTCACCACAGCATTTTCACAACATTCAGTGGAATCTCTAACGCTCCACAACCTCCAGTTTATTTCAGTCACACTGCCTGTGCAACCAGGTGGAACCTGATCATCAGGCTTCCAGTCAGCAGTCTGTACCCTGAGAACAGTTGGCAGGTCCTAGTCCTCTGCAGACCTCAAGACTCTGCAACAACAAGAACAAAACGAAGCAAGAGATTGTAACAAGTGTGATTACATACATGTGTTAAGTCAGTGTTTTTCAACCTTTTTTGAGCCACGGCACATTTTATGCATTAAACAAAATCCCGTGGCACACCAGCAATCAAAAATGTTAGAAAATGTTAAAAAAAGTTTCCAAAACAACACTTTCGATGTCTGCAGACATGTCATCAATGCGTCTGACAACATTCAGCCCTGGCCCTCGGGCAATAACACAGGCACAAACAATCATTTGGAATGACTAAATATTTTTTGACCAATTAAGTGAAACTGGACAATTTCCCACGGCACACCTGACCATCTCTCACGGCACACTGCTGTGCCACGGCACCGTGGTTGAAAATGTGTTCAGTACATGGCCCTGTGGTTTCAGTAGACCAGTAGTTCCCACATTGGGTACTAAATGAATTCTTTGAATTCTTCAAAGAGGGGAGGGGAGGGGCGGGGGCTACAACTGCTTTTATTCTGAAAAACACAGTGTGTCAGAGGCCGAAAGTTTTCAAGTAGTTCATGTGAACTTAGTCTGAGAGCTTAAGTTAGCTTTTAGCTGGTAGCAGTAATTGTCCCAAACAGCTTCAGTTTCACCTGTCGGTGTTAACCGGCTAAATGCAGCTTAGCTGTTTGTTCTAGTGATTCCCACAATACCTGTGTGCAGTGTGGTCGTCCTGACCCGGCTCTGCTCCAGTGTTAATAAGAATCCACTTCCTGTTTGACCCGCTTCAGAGGTCATGGCATCCCCTGACCCCACCTCACAGGTCACCACCATGATTGGACCCTTCGCTGCCTTCAAGTGGACCTGGATTCTGTCCTGGTGTCAGCACACACAGATAAACATTCATTAAATGATGATAAAAAGGAAACAAGACATTGAAGTACGAGTCAGTTTACAATTACAGTGAAAGCAGCACGACGCAGTGCGACAATGTTTATTTTTTCTAACTATATGGTGGAAGGTCTGACTACGATCTGAGTGACTTAACTTAAAGGTTAACTCAAGTTTGGGAAATGAGGAGATTCTGCTTTTTTTTAAAACAAATTCTCAGTAAAAACACAAGTGTTTTAAAAGCATTTGATAAAAGCCAATGGTGTGAAGTTGTGTGTCCGCTTACCTCTTTAGGAGCAGGGATCTCAAGTTTGGTTTCCTCTGGAGCTTTAACGATGATCACTGTCTGCTCCTGTAGCACTGTAAGCTGACTGATGTCATCATGCGTCACATAGGCTGACGTACAACATAGGTTAAGAAAAACTGATGCCCTGTTTATGAGAACATTTAGAACCACATGTTTGTCTTTTTTAAATATCTATAATATATATACTATGACTCAAAAAAGCAGAGTATGATATCAAAACTTTGATACAAATTGCGTTTGTTGAACAGCATCGCCCCCTCTGACCTCAGTCTGGTGTGTAAGGATATGCAGAGTTTTCTGTATCATCAGTCATGTCAAAGAGCTGCTGGGCACAGCTTTTGATGAGGCTGTCCAATGTGTCCTCCACCAGCTTCAGGTTCTCCTGCTCTCTCCGGAGCCTCTCCTGGCTATTCAGAAAGTCAGAGATTGGACTCGTCCCTCTACAGAGAGACATAAAGAGTCAAATTTAGAGTCAGAGTCTAAGAGTCAGATTGAGAAAACAGCTTTAGCGAACCCTTAAGACCAAGATCACCTGGGGACCTTCTGCCTAGGAAAAAGGAAAAGTGAATCATATGAGCCATGACTCACATCCACTTGATCCTGCTGGCTGACTCTTTCTGGATGAGACTGATGCCAGCCAGGACGCTGGTGATGTCGTACACTCGCCGCTTGTGGGTCCGCAGGGCTGTGGTGACCTGTCTGAGGTCCAAAGATCCGTCCGGAGCTGCCACCAGCAGCTCCAGAAACCCACGAGTCAGCAGTCCCAGGGAAGAGTCTGAGATCATAATGAGAGCATCTCAGTCACGTGTTGTGTCCCTAATCATTACAACCTACGTTCAAGAGGCATCTTAAAACGTTCTGTATAACAGACAATTCAAATCAGACCAAAGAAGCAAATTCTTAAACTGAGATCTTTTTTTTCATTTAAGGATGCTTTCAATATTTTAATCTGTATGGAACCGAATTGTTAAGAAAGAAAGATGCAAAACTGAGCACTGTATTGTGAATTATTAGCCAAAAAAATATTCATGTAACTTGCTGAACTGACTGATGAGTTGATGTTCTCAGTGAACCCAGTGATGGACAGACAACTGTCACTGAATCACCATGAAGCTCAGATTCTCTATGAAGTTCTGCAACTCAGAGGTTAATCTGTGTTTAAGTTAGACAGAAAAATTAAAGTAATCGGTGTGTGTGTACGTGCGCATGTTCAGGAACTCACCACGTCGGGACACTTTCTTGACTGTGGTTGAACAATTCGTCTGTAAGACTGCAGCACTATAAAAAAAAATTAAATATCCATTTTTATATATTTATATATATACATATATATATATATATATATATATATATATATTTATATATATATATATATATCATCTCCCCTCGATCCCTTCAGTTGTGGAAACACAACTGAAACACAGGCGACAAAATTGAATTTATGTAAAATCGAAACTAAATTTCCTTTTACAAAAATAAACAAACTCGTGACAATTATCACCTCGTCTTTGCCTGAGAATTCTCCAAACCCGGTCCTGGACCCTGGAGAACAGGGATAACGTTCAGTCATGACAGGAAGTTTTACCACACTTTGTACAAAGTCATCAATCAGCTTCATGTGGTTTATTTGAACATGAAGCATCTCCTTTCAAAACGACAGAGCAGCAGTTAACAGCTTTCAGTTAGCTGTCAGCAGAGAGAGTGACGCTAACAAACTGCTGTCACTGGTTCACCTGCTGGTGCTAACAGGCTACAGCTAACAGTTAGCTGCCATGATGTTGTCAGTGTAAATATGAAGTAAATATATATGCAGGAATCAGAGTTACGTTTCTGAAATAACTGTGATTCTCACTGAACAGTTTATAAAAACACCCATTAATGCTACGTCGAAGAGTCTGTCATTGACAGGTAACGAACAGGATGCGAGTATGGGCAGGTGTTTGACAGGAAGCGAATTAGAGCTGAATGAAGATCTAATGAAAGAAATCCAGTGCTCTGACCTGCTGCAGGTGATCTGCTGCAGGAGGGAGTGGGGGAGCAGGTGCATCTCCACCTTCATCACCACATTCTTCATCATCACCACCACCACCGGCTGAGGTGGCCCACTGCTCCTCTTCCTCCTCGGAGGACTCGGCTGCCCAGGGACTGGTCAGGCCCGGCAGTCCGTCCAGGTAAGGGGGCATGATGGGAATGGCGTCCTTCTTGACCTCATTTGAGGAGATGTCCTCTGGCAGGAAGTGGTCCTCACAGATTACATGTTGTTCGGTTGTGTCCTGTTTGTTTGTCTCCCTCAGCGCTGCCAACCAGACCTGAACAACATCACACCATCAGAATCCTGTTAATGTCCAAACAGAACCACCACAACCACCAACTACACCACGACGGCCACTGGACGGTAAAGACAGAAGTGGAACTAAACGGAGAAACACGTCATTTAGCAAATGGGTCAAAACAAATTTCCCCAGACGCGAACTCGTTTATTTTGCTTATTTTACGCCAACCGACCTCGCGACGTCACCTTAATGCTAGGGAAGAGGGCGCGTGTTTCAGAAACGTAACTCAGATTTATTATAATACCGGAGTGAGCGCGGGAGTGATGGTCACAGTATGACGCCATCTTGTTTGTGATGCTAACTTCACCGAATGTTTACTCTCCTTCACTGCTTCTGCGGGAAAACACCCGAGGTCATTGAAGACCGTCCGAGTCAGAACTCATTACCAGTCAGCCCGTTACAGTCCGCACCTTGACTCGGGTCGGGTCTTTGGGGAAGCTGAAGAACCTCTTCGGGAGTCGGTGTGTGATCCCCCGGTTAACGCTCACCATCCGGTTCGGACAACCCGAGACCACACACTTCACCATGCTAACTGTTTCTCTGCGACCAGAGGGACCGGCCCGGGTCAGCGTCTCATCCGCGACACGTTTAATCCAGCCGAGACTCACAAACACACAGCGCGAGCGAACGCCCCGCTTGTCTCTGTTCAACCCGGAAATAGGCGAATTCGTGACCCGGATATACAACTACACGGGGAAAGACCACAATGCGCCACTCATATGGCGCCACTGGCAGGTGGAAACATGGCGACGAATGAGTGACCTGTCAAAATACAATACAGTACTTAAAGCTTGTCAACAACAAACAACACAACATGAAATAAACATCCAAACACAGGCCACGAAGTCGGAAACACTGCGTACTTCACTGAATGAAGTATGAGACACTTTAAATCTAACTGTAAACAATGACCCTCATGTTATATTTGACAGTGAGGATATGCTGCCGCTTTAATAATTCAACATAACGAACAGAAACACAGAAATCAACAACAGCACAGACAATATCGCAGCTTCAAACCTGTATGAAATGACTGTCAAATCACTGTGCCCATAAAACTGCAACAGCCGCGTCACCTCTGACGTAGACAGGAACAGTTCACACGCTCACAGGTTCACCCGATGAAGTGGAGAACAGGTCACAGGACAACATTCAGTAAGAGTCCACAGTAAGTGAGGACACGTCCAACTCTGTCCTGTCTCTCTCTCTCTCTGTCTCTCTCTCTCTCTCTTACTTTCACTTTCTCTTTCTCCCTCTGACGTCAGCGAGGTCATGTGATCAGACACAGGCCAACAGGAACTGTCACAGATCATCACCTGCAGTAAACAGGAAGTGTTTCTATACTTTTTAATAAGTAAACAGTGAAACATGTGGGAAAATGACTGGTGTTTATGAACCAGTGGAACAGAATCATATCATCACTGAATGAAACATAGCATCAATAAACATAAAGCACAAGTGAAAAATTTCTTCATAATATTTATAAGGCAAAATGACCCGAGGTACATTTCTGTCAGTCCATAGTCATAGTGTATCAGTGTAGTTTCATTGACTGAGACAGTTTGTCTCCACAGGAAGACTCTCACTGCTACAATGGACACAGAGACACTGAGGAACCATCAGAGATCCAGAACCCAGGATACAGAGGTTCAGTGAATGTGGTCCTGAAGGTGTGGAGGTGGATCAGTGAGTCAGAGGAGACACTGTAGAAGGACAGAGTCCCAGCAGGACAGTCCACATACACTGATACTCTGTGAGACATGGACGAGGACCTGATGGACGTTTTTCTGTTCTTGTGACAAACAGAATAACCATAAACATCAGAGCAGGACAGACTCCAGGACAGATCATTACATCCAAACCAACAGTCAACAGTGCCTCCTGTCCTCCTGATTCCTCTGTAACTCACTGATACATCAACATCTCCTCTCCACTCCACCTCCCAGTAACATCTACCAGTCAGACCAGTTCTACACAGCAGCTGAGGACAGAGGTCAAATCTGTCTGGATGATCAGGATACCACTGATCCTCAGTCACATTCATCACCGTCCTGTTGTCTTCAGACAGTTTGAGTTTCCTGTTCATGGTGTTTGTGTCCAGTTCCAGTTCACAGGAATCTGATGGAGACAACAAGACACAGCTGCAGCTTATTGACTGATTATTGACCAACATGATGTTATTGATAGTAAACTGATAGTGAGCTGTTCTGTCTTCATTGATCACATTAAATCCACACTTACACTTCCTGAGACCAGGTTGTAACCTGATGTCTCCACCATGGTCCATCCTGAAGAGACAAACAGAGACAGAATGATTGTCTCTCCAACATGAGTCCAAACTGCTGCTCAACATGAAGCAGAGTTCGTCAGTTTGTCAGAGTGAAAGTCGTCAGTCTGAAGAGTTTCCTCATTTCTGTCAGAGTGGGAGGACGAGACAGTGTCCAGTCTGTCCATGTGTCCATACCTGAGAGTCTCCAGTCTCCAGTGAGGACTCTTCAGTCCAGCAGACAGCAGCTTCTCTCCCGAGTCTCCTGGGTGATTGTAGCTCAGGTCCAGTTCTCTCAGATGGGAGGGGTTGGAGCTCAGAGCTGAGGCCAGAGAAGCACAGCCTTCCTCTGAGACCAGACAACCTGACAGACTGGAGTTAGAAGATATGATGATGGAGAACATCAGGTCAACAGGAAAATCCTGCACCTTCAATGTTGTCACCAACAAGAATCTACAGCAACAAAGTCAGAGTTTAAAGTCTCAGCTGTCAAAGTCCTGACCTGAGAGTCTCCAGTTGACAGTGAGGACTCTTCAGTCCAGCAGACAACAGCTTCACTCCTGAATCCTGCAGGTCGTTGTAGCTCAGGTCCAGGTGTCTCAGACTAGAGGACTGGGAGGTGAGGACTGAAGACAGAGCTTCACAGCTTCTCTCTGACAGGTGACATCCACTCAGTCTAAGTAGGAGACAGTGAAGAACAGTTGGACATTGTTACTATCTGTCCTCTTTAGAACATGTCTCATTCATATTTATATCTTGATCCACGTACAGAGCTTTGTTGGAGGCTTTGACCACCGGCAGCAGCCTCAGAAGAGCCTCCTCTGAAGCAGAGTATTTCTTCAGGTCAAACACGTCCAGATCTTCACCTGATGACACTAAGATGAAGACCAGAGCTGACCACTGAGCAGGAGACAGTTCCTCTGTGGACAGACGTCCTG
The DNA here is from genome assembly GCA_016785345.1 of Trinectes maculatus. NCBI lineage: Eukaryota > Metazoa > Chordata > Actinopteri > Pleuronectiformes > Achiridae > Trinectes > Trinectes maculatus. The sequence continues at coordinate 57,649 of JAFBJQ010003610.1, forward strand.
ATCTCAGGGACTGTTGGATCTCCTCCACTAGAGAACAATCGTTCAGTTCATTCAGACAGTGGAACAGGTTGATGCTTCTCTCTGCAGACACATCCTGACTGATCTTCTCCTTGATGTATTGGACTGTTTTCTTATTGGTCTGTGAGTCATTTCCTGTCTGTTTTAACAGGTCCTGTAGAAGAGTCTGATTGGTCTCCTGAGAAAGACCCACGAGGAAGCGGAGGAACATGTCCAGATGTCCATTAGGACTTTGTAAGGCCTTGTCCACAGCTCTCTGGTGGAGATGTGTTTGTTCATCTCTAAACAGTTTCAACCACCAGGATGTTGTTTGTTCTTCTGACATGAGATTGAGTCCAGAGTTGATGAAGGTCTGATGGACATGAAGAGCAGCCACAAACTCCTGAACACTCAGATGGATGAAGCAGAACACCTTGTCCTGGTACAGACCTCTCTCCTCTTTAAAGATCTGTGTGAAGACTCCTGAGTAGACTGAGGCTGCTCTGATGTCAATGCCACACTCTGTCAGGTCTGACTCGTAGAAGATCAGGTTTCCTTTCTGCAGCTGCTCAAAAGCCAGTTTCCCCAGAGACTCAATCATCTTCCTGTTCTCTGGACTCCAGTGTTGATCTGTCTCAGCTCCTCCATCATACTTGATCTTCTTCAGGTTGGTCTGAACCACCAGGAAGTGGACGTACATCTCAGTCAGGGTCTTGGGCAGCTCTCCTCCCTCTCTGGTTTTCAACATGTCCTCCAGAACTGTAACAGTGATCCAGCAGAAGACT
>JAFBJQ010003617.1:0-16947 GCA_016785345.1 Trinectes maculatus
ATCATCATATCTTAGAATACACCATTTCCCAATCAGCTCTGGACTTTCCCCACTGGATTTCCTTTTCTGGATTCTCCCCACTGGCTGCCTGTGATACAGCCATTTCCATCTTCTGGCCAAAACTGAAACACTGGGTGTTGAAGCACTTGCATTTAAACTCATATATAGTACACAGCCAGGAGGGCCTTTCTGTCTATTGGGGCAGATGGTGCTAAAGCACACAGACTCTGGGTGTCCGCCAACATACAACACACCTGTATGAAGGGCGGCCTGCTGATGGGAAGCCCCAAAGTGGACCGCCTGAACGTCAGAACTGTATTTACAGCTGTAGTTTTCTGAGAAGTCAACATGTATCAAAGCCTCTTCCCCTGACATGTTCTTCTTCAGCTCACGGCAGAAGGCATACTGCTGCTTGATGTTAAAGTGATGCCTTTAAATCTCTCTCCAATCTCTCAACCCCGTCACAGTAAAACACATAACAGGGTTGAGTGTGACGGGGTTGAGATTTTTGCACAGAATGGCCTCTGCTCAATGTAGTGAATACCAGAGAGAGAGCACATGGAATGCATGAGATTCAGAATTAGCATATATTCTTGAAATAACAAAAACCTTTTTCATAAGTAATAGTTTTCCATCGTTTTTTCGTGTAACGGGGTTGAGTCATTGAGTTTTACGACCACAATATCTCAAGATAAATGACCAAAATAAAGGAAAAGAAGGGAGCAACTTGCCTGCCTCTGTGGTCTTGTTGTCCAAAAGACTTTGGTGATGTCACCTCCTGATGTACATGCTATTATGGATTATACCATTGTATTTGTGAGGGTGGTATGATTTGTGTAACGGGGTTGAGGGGTACCCTAGGGACACAACTAAATAATGTGATTTTAATGAAGAATTAACAATTTTGAAAACAAACATCCATCACCAGCAAAAGAGCACAACTAGATGTTAAGGTTGATATCAAAATGTATTGGTTTTTTTAATCATTTTATTTGGTATTTTCAAAGTATGCTTTCATCGAGGCCATGAGGGACATGGCAAAATAGGTGGTGTCGACTGAAAAAACTTTTATTATTTGTTATAAAAAGATAAAATTCAGTTCATATTTTTACACTGTATTAAAGGATACATTCCAATGTATATGTAAAACTGTTTAAATATACATTTTAGTGACCCAATAGATGAAATACACCTAAAGAGGTGACAGGGACTCAAATTGTGCCATTTTCATGGAATGACTCCTTTACTATTTATAGTAAATATTTCTAAATTTTAATGATTGTCTCTGACAATTATTAATATAATTAGCTAATAACCAAATTGACCCTCCTTGGTCCAACCTAGTTGGTATCCACGCGAGGTTCTGTTTAATACATGTTGTGGCCTTCCCCAACAATTCATAGTGGTTCAATACATAACACATACATCATGCATCTGGCTGTGTAGTAGGTATGAGGTCATCACGACCCCAAAGGAAAGTATTGTAAATTAAAGCATTATTAGCCACAATGTCATCTTCTTTTATGTCATTTATGTTTTTAATTGTGGCCACACGGTTTCATACATTGTTTACATTATCATTTTATCACTTCCTTTTGTTTTGTTTTTTATTCTTTCTATATGAGTTATACCCATACTGGAAAAGGAGAAATAAATATATATTCTAGCAAAACAGAATAAAAAACCCTGAAGGGTCCTAATATCTTCAACAATTTTCTTTCATGGCCATGGATTATGAACATTTCAGTTTTCACTTAACAGGAACTGTTTGAACATATGGGGTGTGCATTTCACAAAAATGAAATTGAACATACAAAATTACCCAATGAGATTATTTATCAGTATTATTCAGCAAAGATCCGTTCTTAACTCTTTAACATAACCAGTCCATTTAGACAATATCCCATAAAAATTCTGTCTGTAGGACAATTTTTCCATGATATATATATACAGGGGGTCCTCGAGTTACGACGGAGATCAGTTCAGATCAGTTACCGGCTGCCGCTGCCCCCTACCCCCGCCAGCCGTCCATTTCACATAAGTAAACACAAGGCAGAGCAGCCTAGCTGTGCTGTGGAGGTGTTGGAGAGCCGGCAGGCACGCTGAGAGACAGAGAGAGTGCTCACCAACTAGTTCCCGTGCGAAGTCTGTACATATTTACGGGGCAAACCGCTTAAGCCGAAACAAGGAAGTTCACGGGAGATGTGTCGTAACCACGAAAACAACGTATCTCGCGACCGTTGTAACTCGAGGACCCCCTGTATATATCTACAATTTTAAGATTGTATTTAAGGGATCATAATTCAAAATAGACAGTTTTCAAGTATCCTTGGGTAAATTAATACCCAGGTACCTTATGGAGTCCACATCCCATTTCAAATAATATATTTCCTCCGTTAACTTTAATCCTTGCAGAAGGACTATTATACAAAGCTTGAAATATCTCAATAATACACTTGTGAAAGCCAATTTTTTTAATACTTTATATAGGAAAGACCACCTAACGAAGTCAAAACCCTTTTCTACATCTAGACTTACGAGCACTGACTCTATGCCTTGTTGTCTGATATGATTAATAATGTGTGGGGTCCTTCTCAAATTGTCTTGTGTTTTAATTCAGGCAGAATGTTGTGTATTCTGTGCGCCAGTATTGATTAGAATTTATAGTCTACATTTAGGGCCTGATTTACTAATGATTTGTATGTGCAAAAACTGGATTGAGCGCACAAACTAACCGGATGTGACGTGCTATTTTGCCCTCACATGGCCAAAATAGCACGCGAGCAGACCCACACACCGGGCCGCTCGTTAGGAAATAAACTCTTGCGTTGACATTTGTTTTGCTGAATGCATTTCACAGACAGGAGCAAAGCTAAAGGGGCTGGTGTTTAAAAGTTCGATTGGGTCAGCCCATTGTCAATCAGCCGCTGATCTACTGGTTTTATGGGCCGCTCAGACCAATATATAAATAAAAAAGTGTTGGGACTGCCAGCCCACCAGGACAATGCCCGGTATGCCCGATTGCCGGTGTGACCGGGTGGTCTATCTCCCTCCCGATCACGGCATGGCACTGTATTGCTGGTTGTAATTGGTGAGCGCCGTGGCGCGCAATATAAGCCGGCTGTATTACTCACTTCTCCCTCTCTGCTTCCGCTGTGCGTCTGGTGTGCTGGGCCGGCGTGCGTGTCTGTGTCTTGTCGTCGCATTATTACGGTAGGCATACCACCGTGATCGTTCCCCTATTTGTTATACTTGGCTCTGGAGCTTCATCCTCCTGCTCCGTTACAGTGCTGTGAGCGACAGTGGGTTGGAGGGAGCAGGCGGTTCTGGTGGGCGCGTTCCCGGATGCAGTAGGGCTCGGAGGTAAGCCGATCGTGTTTGTCCGTCGCTGCAATTATACATCTATCCGCACTAGTTGTGACACTTTTCTCTTTGGCTGTACAGTGGAAGCTGCTGTAACCAGCGGCTCCCACTCTCCTAGTGCTGCCGCAACTAAATTGGCGTCCTGGTGCCCCCGATCATCGGCCACCATCATAAGGTTGCTGCTGTCCTGGTTCGATACCGAAGCAGATCATAGAAGCCACACGCTGCCGTGGATCGTTATATGTGGACGTCGCGTCCAGTCCAGGTTGGAGCTGTCGCGCTCTGACCGGCATATAAGCAACGACGATTCGGCTGAGTCTGGTCGAGCGGGCTCACCTGTCTTTCTTTTCTTCTTCTTAATATTATTGTTTTCTTTAGAGTATATTCAAACGTGTTAAAATGAAACATTTAGTTTAGTATTAATTTTCTTTAATAATCTGAGATTATTTTGTTAATTAAGTTGCATTAAGTTGGATTTTGGTTACATTAATTTGTTTTCTTTTGGGTTTAATATTTTGATTACCGTTATCTTTATTTAGTTTAAGTTGGGTTATGCTGGAAGTGTTTTGTTGATTTTCGTAATTAAAAGGTAGGATTGGTTATTATTGGTTTCTTATTTTCTTTTCATGAGATAAATTGTTTCTATTGGTTTCCTTCGGTGTTGTACTGTTTACGTGTGTTTGTTTTATGTTATTTTGTTTTAACTGTGAGTCAGAACCCATTGGGGTTTCCCCACACTGTACTGTTGAGGCTAATTCAGTTTTCTTTGTGTGTAACAGGTGCTGAGGTCCAAGCGTGCGGCAGCCCTTCCCTGGTGGTGGTGTTTTACACGGTTTCGGTTGCAGTGCACTGGTGATTTATAGTTGGTAGTTTTCCTTTTTTTTAATTCCCTGCCGCCGCAGTAAGCCCAGCCCTGTTTGTTTCCCTCTTGTCCTCCGGTCAGTGTGGTGACACGTGTCCCCCTTTTGCGCAATCTATTCCCTTGGGCAGTCCTTTTCTAAAGTTATAGTTTTAACATATTAACACTTGAAAATAAAAATTATTTCTTTGAACCACGTTCTCTGGCCCCGGTGTGATCCCTGAACCTGTGTTGGCCTTGTAGGGCTATTTCCTGGGTGTAAATCCCAGGTGGCGTTGTCGACGCACACACATCACACACACACTCATCCGCTCCCGCCACACCAGTCTGTCCCTGCTGACAGGGAGGAGTACCGTAGTGTCCTGTGTGATAACACTTTCGACAACATTGCCTGTGTCCCCGAACCTGGTTTTCCGGTGCGCTGTCACATGTATGAAATGCCATGTCACAGAATGGAAAGCTACATCAGATTCCCATGCACTCGGGACACATTACATACCACACAACAGGGCTTTGATGTGGATGCTGGCTTCCCCCAAATTATTGGACCAATGGACTGAACACATACCCCCCCACCTCCACCCCCATCAGACAGAAAGCACATTTATTATATGAACTGCAAACGCACGCACTCTTTAAATGTGCAACTTGTGTGCGATTCATTCCTCACATTAATGACAAATATGTGATAGCAGTTTACTTTAAGGTGACAGGGCATACCCCCTACACCCCTTCCTTATGACACCTGTCTCAACCCGACCACTCCAGCAGAACACCACTACAGCATTAGAACACGGACCATCGTGGAACGCACCTTTGGCGGGCTATAAAGCAGGTTCCATTGTTTGGACCGACACTGAGAGTTGTCTGCTTTGTGCTGCATAACATTGCAAATCACCACAGACTGCTGCAGGACTGCAGACAGGGGCCAGTCTGATTCAAAGGCATGTTTCATAAATCATTTGAGGTGTGCATTTGTTTTATTTTCCACATAATTAAACAAAAGAGAAAAACACCTTGATCAAACACAACTATACAGAATATGTTGTGAGCATATTGTGGGACATAAGCAGTATAGCCTAACTATTTCTAACCAAACAAAACTGAAATAGTAACAGCCAACAAAAACGAGAACCCAGCCTACATTTAAACGAAATTCATGTTGAAATTGCCTATATCTATTTTTTCGTTTTGGCAGGTTGCGCTGGTGTCCACTCTGCGTAACGCGCGTTCATCTCCTCCTGCGCTCTCCCCTCCCTCTCCCGCTGCTCCGATGAAAGAACCACTGATGATTCCCCTTTGACCAAACAACCAAAAACAGATTATGTTATGTTACATATAAATATTGAATCATAAGAACAACATTAAAATGCTACTTCATTATATTAAAATAAATGTATCCAAATAAAACATTATTAGTGACTAAAATCAAACATGCTGCTACTGGATGATTGAATTTCCATCGGGTTAAATAAAGCATCTATCTCTATCGATCGTTACGAGTTTTCATTGTATATTCAACTAAACGTTAACACAGGAAACACATTCTTTTTTGCACATATCTGAATATTAATTCATTATTAATAATATTAATTAAATGTATCAAATAAATGCAAAGAAATGCATGTTTGTGCTATTATAGGCTTACCTTGCTCTGCTGCTTCTGGCTCAAGGTTGTCATATCCTTAAATCGTCCTCTGCCGGTCCATCAACAGTTTTATTTGACAAAGTTTATTGTGAGCTTGGTTCTTCTTCGCAGACCTTGACATCTTCTCTTAATTTCACCTGTTGTTCTTCTTGTTTTACATACAGCATTTACTTTTTCACAGACAGCCTCCCATATCACATTTTAAAAGAATAGCACCTTAAAAGTAAAAAGTATAAACTAGAAACAGTGTAAGCATTTCCTGAAGGAAATGCGTGTGAATGCTGAAAGCTGTGCTGAAAATGCAGCGAAACTCTGCTGAACAAATAGTAAACATGAGCTAAAGACAGCAGAAGGTCTGCTGTGTCACTCTATTACTGTGGGTTGTTATATGTCTTCCACTACTGCAGGTGGCAGTAGTATAATCTACTACAAATTGTTTACAACTGTAATAGAGACATATTGTTCCTACCTGAAACAGGTGAAATTATAGTGGCTTGTTTAACACTTGAATACACTATCTCCATCAACTTGTGAAGGCACAATGGCAGACAAGTGTGGATCAGTTTCTCTGTCATGATCCAATGCTACCAGCTTGTGTTATTCCACTTTATGTTATTGTTGGGATCAAACACCATGTGAGACACAAGGGACATGAAACCATGTAACCGATCACAAAGGTAAAACCTCATGATCTAATCATGAGGACAGAGCATATGACCAAGAACAAAGAAAGCAGGCCCAGCACCCCAAAATCCAGTCTGAATCGGATTTTCGGGCAGTAAAGCCAAGCCAGGACCCCACCCCTGATTTACAGTAGGGTGGCGACCATGAATTCAGGGGCAAAACCCCGAATGACCATTGGCCAAAGGCCAGAGGTCCCACCAGTGCTGATGACATCACTCAGGTGATAAAAGCGCCCTGCACCCGACATTCCGCTGCTTCTCCCGCTGCTTCTTCCCCGGCTTCTTCCCCGGGACCAGTTGCAGCAGAGAGCCACACAAGGCCTTCTCCAGACTTGGCCGCCAAAAGGGAACAAACCACAAAACTCCGGATTCCTTCATCCCCTCCCTAAGCCCAGGCCACAGTCTGCAACTCGCCGGAGGAGCACACAGACTGTTCGTCTTTCTTCTTTTGATTTTTCACCGACGCGATCGCCTGATCAGCTGATCGCCTACAGGCCACGAGGACGAACGGAGCAGCTCTTCAGAAACAAAGAAGGAGCACCGTCCCTCATCCGTGAGCATCCCCGCTGCCCCGAGGAGCATCACGTCACCGCGGCAACCGAGCAACAACGGACCGCCGGAAAACTTCGCCTCACGCACCGCAATCCCCTCAGCGGGAATTTCAAACCTCTGACAGATCGGAGCAACGCCAAGGACGAGGCTTATGTCTGGACAGAGAATAGTTTAAAGTGTAGGTGTTTAAAGTGTTTTTGCCTCACAGTAACTGTGACGTATGTTGTGTAATTTACGCCGTAATAAGGAAACTATTGCGTGTCTGTAAATTAATGATTTTCCTGTGAAATGTGATTTAAACTGCTCTTGGGTTTTCTTTTCTTTCCTGTACTGTCTCTTTCCTTTAATTTGGTTTGTTTTGGGGTATTGTAATTAGTTATCCTAATCGCACTCCTCCAGCGTAAGCGCTGCCGAGCGTGATTGGATAACCAGGGTTCAGGTAGAGAGAGAGAGAGATCGCCGCCATCACACCTGACCCATAGGAACCACGTGGTCTATCTCTGCCTTCGTGCACACCACACCACTACACTCCACCGCCATCTTAGTCAGGGCGTTTACGTCACCACGTAACGCCGCCCCCTCTTAGCGTCAGCGAGTACGCCAACACGTTACTCCGCCTCCCTCTGTTTATACCACCCACGTGGTCTTAGCGCCACATACACACGCACGCACGCACACATACCCCCACTGTGTTGTTTATGTTGTCGGTTAAAAAAAACTGTGACGGTTTATTTGATTGAAGGTGATTTTATTGTTGAATAATTTTGCTGGTATCAATAAATTCTGTTGCAGTATTTGTGATCATTGTCTATGATTATTGTGTGTGTTTATGTGTGATGCAAGCTGGATTACACCGGCTTGTACAAATCAGACAAAGAAATATTGTACAAAATGATGTTTTCTGTAAAAAGTATGTGGTGTTGGAGTGAGAAAAGTAATGCCAGTGATCTCCTGAAGGAGCTGAATTTGATTAATGAATCATAAACTATAAATTACAGTGTCAACTGTATCACAAATAATGTGCATAATAGGCATACTCACCATTACAGAGGTTATATAAACAGAGGTTGTTGCTGTAAAAATCTACGACTAATATGGTAGTATAATCTACTACAAATTGTTTACAACTGTAATAGAGACATATTGTTCCTACCTGAAACAGGTGAAATTATAGTGGCTTGTTTAACACTTGAATACACTATCTCCATCAACTTGTGAAGGCACAATGGCAGACAAGTGTGGATCAGTTTCTCTGATCCAATGCTACCAGCTAGGTAGCATTGGATCATGACACTTTATGTTATCAAAGGCACAGCAGCTAGAGTGGATGATGTCACTGCTGACATAATGATGATGAAACGACTCCCATGTATTGTCAGTGGGTAGAAATATTGTTTGTTTTCTGTAAAAGTATGTGGTGTTGGAGTGAGAAAAGTAATGCCAGTCATCTCCTGAAGGAGCTGAATGTTTTGATGTATAAATTGTACAAATCGGACAAAGACTGTTGCAGTTATTGATGTCCAAAAAGCTACGGAAGATTATGATATAACTAGAAACAGTGTAAGCATTTCCTAAAGGAAATGCGTGTGAATGCTGAAGCAGTGCTGAAAATGCAGCGAAACTGTATAAATTGTACAAATCAGACAAAGAAATATTGTACAAAATGATGTTTTCTGTAAAAAGTATGTGGTGTTGGAGTGAGAAAAGTAATGCCAGTCATCTCCTGAAGGAGCTGAATGTTTTGATGTATAAATTGTACAAATCAGACAAAGAAATATTGTACAAAATGTAGTTTTCGTACGTGGTGTTGGAGTGAGACAAGTAATAGCCCGGATACGCGGGAGATGACGAGACCAGATGAGAGAAATCAAGTGAAAATAATAATAATAATAATAATAATAATAAAAAGTATGTGGTGTTAGAGTGACAAAAGTAATACCAGTGATCTCCTGAAGGAGCTGGATTTTTTGATGTATAAATTGTACTGATCTCCTGAAGGAGCTGGATTTTTTGATGTATAAATTGTACAAATCAGACAAAAACTGTGGTAGTTATTGATGTCCAAAAAGTGGCAGGAGATTAAGAATTCCACCTCATGTCATCAAAGGCACAGCAGCTAGAGTAGATGATGTCACTGCTGACATCATGATGATGAAACGAGTCCCATGTATTGTCAATGGGTAGAAATATTGTACAAAATAATGTTTTCTGTAAAAAGTACGTGGTGTTGGAGTGAGAAAAGTAATGCCAGTCATCTCCTGAAGGAGCTGAATGTTTTGATGTATAGACTGTACAAATCAGACAAACACTGTGGCAGTTATTGATGTCCAAAAAGTTACGGAAGATTATGAAATAATAACTAGAAACAGTGTAAGCATTTCCTGAAGGAAATGCGTGTGAATGCTGAAAGCTGTGCTGAAAATGCAGCGAAACTCTGCTGAACAAATAGTAAACATGAGCGAAAGACAGCAGAAGGTCTGCTGTGTCACTCTATTACTGTGGGTTGTTATATGTCTTCCACTACTGCAGGTGGCAGTAGTATAATCTACTACAAATTGTTAACAACTGTAATAGAGACATATTGTTCCTACCTGAAACAGGTGAAATTATAGTGGCTTGTTTAACACTTGAATACACTATCTCCATCAACTTGTGAAGGCACAATGGCAGACAAGTGTAGATCAGTTTGAGGACAGAGCATATGACCAAGAACAAAGAAAGCAGGCCCAGCACCCCAAAATCCAGTCTGAACCGGATTTTCGGGCAGTAAAGCCAAGCCAGGACCCCACCCCTGATTTACAGTAGGGTGGCGACCATGAATTCAGGGGCAAAACCCCGAATGACCATTGGCCAAAGGCCAGAGGTCCCACCAGGGGTGCTGATGACATCACTCAGGTGATAAAAGCGCCCTGCACCCGACATTCCGCTGCTTCTCCCACTGCTTCTCCCCCGGCTTCTTCCCCGGGACCAGTTGCAGCAGAGAGCCACACAAGCCCTTCTCCAGACTTGGCCGCCAAAAGGGAACAAACCACAAAACTCTGGATTCCTTCATGCTTTCAGCATTCACACAACTATCATATAATTTGTCATTAGTGTGAATGCTTTCAGCATTCACACAACTATCATATATTTGTCATTCACACTAATGCTAAGCTATTGCTAAGCTATTGTTATCCTGCTAAGCTATTGTTATCCTGTTTCTTTATTATTATTAGTATGAATGCTGAAAGCATTCACACTATTTAGTGTGAATGCTGAGCATTCACACTATTGTTATCCTGTGAATTATTTATTTATTCTTCCACCGGTTTTTGGACATCAATAACTGCCACAGTTTTTGTCTGATCTGTACAATTTATACATCAAAAAATCCAGCTCCTTCAGGAGATCGCTGCTATTACTTTTCTCACTCCAACACCACGTACTTTTTACAGTAAACATTATTTTGTACACTGTTTCTGCCCATTGACGTCATGATGTCATCCACTCTAGCTGCTGTGCCTTTGATGACATGAGGTGGAATTCTTAATCTTCTGCCACTTTTTGGACATCAATAACTACCACAGTTTTTGTCTGATTTGTACAATTTATACATCAAAAAACAATGTGTACATTAAAAAATTTAGCTCCTTCACGAGATCACTGGTATTACTTTTCTCACTCCAACACCACTTACGTTTTACAGAAAACATCATTCTGTACAATATTTCTACCCATTGACAATACATGGGAGTCGTTTCATATTTTCTACCACAAGATGGTAGCATTGGATCATGACAGAGAAACTGATCCACACTTGTCTGCCATTGTGCCTTCCTTCAGGAGATCACTGGTATTACTTTTCACACTTTCAGCAGAGTTTCGCTGCATTTTCAGCACTGCTTCAGCATTCACACGCATTTCCTTCAGGAAATGCTTACACTGTTCCTACTGTTATCCTGTTATTGTTATCCGCCGGTTTTTGGACATCAATAACTGCCACAGTCAGATTTGTACAATTTATACATTAAAAAATTCAGCTCCTTCAGGAGATCGCTGAAGGAGCTCCAACACCACATACTTTTTACAGAAAACATCATTTTGTAGAATATATCTACCCACTGAAAAACATTGGAGTCGTTTCATATTTTCTACCACTAGATGGTAGCATTGGATCATGACAGAGAAATTGATCCACACTTGTCTGCTATTGTGCCTTCACAAGTTGATGGAGATAGTGTATTCAAATGTTAAACAAGCCACTATAATTTCACCTGTTACAGGTAGGAACAATTTGTCTCTATTACAGTTGTAAACAATTTGTAGTAGATTATACTACCATATTAGTAGTAAATTTTTACAGCAACAACCTCTGTTTATATAACCTCTGTAATGATGAGCATGCTTATTATGCCCATTATTTGTGTTACAGATGACACTGTAATTTATAGTTAATAATTCATTAATCAAGTAATGATTGATCATATGATGCTGATACTTGTCCATAGCATGGTAGCTCGAGCCAGCATTCGGGACATCTCTGCTATAGTTTCTATCGTTTGCATTGTAATTTATCATTCTGTTGATTAAAACAACTGAGTTAGCTTGGCACTAGCTTGCGGTAGCATTAGGGACATCTCTGCTATACTTTGCACTGTAACTCATTGTTCTGTTGTTTATAACATAGCTGGCTTGCGCTAGCTCGCATTAGCATTAGGGGCGTCTCTGCTAAAATTTGCAGTGTAATTCATCATTCTGTTGTTTATAACAACTTAGCTAACTTGTGCTAGCTCATGCTAGCATTAGGGACGTCTCTGCTATAGTTTGCACTGTAATTCATCATTCTGTTGTTTATAACAACGTAGCTAGCTCCCGCTAGCACTATGGACATCTCTGATACAGTTTGCACTGTAATTTATCATTCTGTTGTTAATAACAACGTAGCTAGTTCGCGTTAGCTCGCGCTAGCATTATGGACATCTCTGATACAGTTTGCACTGTAATTTATTATTCTGTTTATTATAACAACTTAGCTAACTTGCGGTAGCTCGTACTAGCATTAGGGACGTCTCTACTATAGCTTGCACTGTAATCCATGATTATCTTGTTTATAACAACGTAACAAGCTTGCTCTAGCTCACGCTAGCATTAGGGACATCTCTGCTATAGTTTGCACTGTAACTCATCGTTCTGTTGTTTATAAAAACTTATCCAACTTGCGCTAGCTCGCACTAGCATTAGGGATATCTCTGCTAAAGCGTGCACTGTGATTCATCATTCTGTTGTTTATAACAACGTAGCTAGCTTACGATAGCTCGCGCTAGCATTAGGGATATCTCTGCTAAAGCTTGCACTGTGATTCATCATTCTGTTGTTTATAACAACGTAGCTAGCTTGCGCTAGCTCACGCTAGCATTAGGGACGTCTCTGCTATAGTTTGCACTGTAATTCATCATTCTGTTGATGGTAACTTAGCTAATCCCGCTAGCTCGCGTTAGCATCAACAATGCCTGTGACACATTTTACACTGTCATGTATAATTCTCCTGATTATAATAACATAGCTAACTTGTGCTAGCTTGTGCCAACATTGGAGGCATCTGTGACGCAATTTCCACAGTTATTTATCATTCTGCTGATTATAAGAACTTAGCTAGGTTGCTGTAGCATTAGCATGCTACCAGGGGATGCTACTGTGTCCAACACAGATAAGACCTGCTACTGCCACCTACAGTAGTGGAAGACGTATAACAACCCACAATAATACAGTGACACAGCAGACCTTCAGCTGTCTTTAGCTCATGTTTACTATTTGTCTCGACGATAAAGCCCCACTTCACCATATTTTGCATTACCTCTTCCACGGTTTTGTAAATCTTGACTCCTTCCTGGTATTTAACTTTGAGCCTGTCTGGAAACATAGTTTGGAACTGGGTGCCTCGATTCTTTAGAGTCTTTCTGAGTTCTGTATATTTTTTCCGCTTTTGAAGAATGTGTGGAAGGTCTTTGTTGTCGACGTAAATTCTCTTTTCTTTCCAAATCAACCCTTTTTTTTGCCGAGCTCTGCGCAGTATCATGTCTTTAGTTCTAAAACTGGAGAACTTCACTAGGATGGACCTTGGCTGTGTGTGCAGTGGAGGCTGAGGTCTGAGTGCACGGTGGGCTCTCCCTATTTGCAGAGTGGCAGTGTCTGTTGTTGTCGAGGTTTTCCCCAAATAGTTTTTCCACAAACTCAACAAAGGTTGGTGAGTCCTTTTCGGCTCCTTTGGGGACCCCATATAGGTGGATATTTTCCCATCTTAAGTGGCGCTCTTGTTCGGTTATCTTAGCTTCCATTTGGGCTTGAAGTTTTAGCATTTCCGACTCAATATCCTCTGTGTTTTGCATTCCTTCTTCAACTTTCATAATTTGCTCTTCAGCCCCCTCAAATCTCAAGTGTTAATTTGGGTTATTTCCACCTTGATATCAACTAGTTGTAACTTGTTGTCCTGCCGAAAGTCTCTCAGCACTTTGAAGATCAGTGCCAGATTAGTCGTTCCTTTGTTAGAGGTAGCACTAGCATTAGCACCCATGTTTGCGGTCAAGCTCTGTGCTCATGTTTGCCGTGTGTTCTTATTTTCTTTGGTATCTGTTTTTGCCTTAGTCAACAATATTACCACTCTAACGGCGTTATAGTAATTTGCAGGTAAAGTTCAGATTATCAATATGGCTCCTACATCAATGATGCTGTATATTATTACTTAAATATAAATAAGATACCCACCATAATGCTTAGGACAATGCTTAGTACAGTACAAAATCACACAATACTTGAAGTCATAGAAAAAACTCATTATAGAAATATAATGCGCAGTAATTATAGTTATAGTAAACTAACCGAAATATGAGAGAGAGAGAGAGTCAGCGAGTATTGTTTGATTGTATTTATGATGTGTTGAATAAAATTCAACGATTTACAGTCACAAAACTGAAAATACAAGGCGAAACAGGATTCCCCAGAACATGTGCAATTTTGACAGTTTCAGGCCAAAATATGCTTGTTTTAGTGATTTTGGCCCTAAGTCTGAAACTGCAAACTAGGCACATAAACGTAAAAAGAACGTGCATAATAATAGACAGTTATTACTGCACCCAAGCCCTGATGGAAGACCTCACCATCTGGGAAGAGAACAGGTCTGAAAGTGCTAAAGGAAAAGAAATAGCATATCAAGATCTGTGGAAAAAGAATTGAGCCTGTATATGGAGCTGGTGGTGGTGCATCAAAAGGCCCATGTCAAGATGGGAAGGCATTGGCACACTGGGGGACGGAACCAGCCCACAACCCAAAGGAGACCAAAGGCCAACTGGAAAAGAAAAAGCCCCAGCTAGGAAGAAGTGGGGTTTGTTCAAAGGCAAATCCTGTCGAAAGAGGAGATTTGAGGAAATTCAATAACGGTAAAACACTATCAAATAATCTAACTGTTGATATACCAAACAGAATTTACTTTAATTAACCAAAGAAAAGACAGAAAGTAAAACAAATGCAAGCAAAGAATGCAAAACCGGCTGCTTTATAGTTTAAGTCACAAGCCGTATTTGCTGCTTCCTATTGGAGTGTATATAAGACCGGGAATACAGGGATGCCCATGTAGAAACCTGCCCAGGATGGATAAATACATGCCCTACTTTCACCCAGCTTCTAGATGGAAGTGGAACCGACCCTAAAGTTGAGGATGATGATGAGCGATGTGCTCAGTCCAGCATAATAATTCTGCTAGAGAAAGCCTTGTATGGTCAGCTCGGAGACTGAATTCCACGCTGGATCACCAGGGTACCAGAGGCATGGAATGGGACAGAAACACATCTTAAAACAAAAGTTGTAAGGATTTGCTGGAATCATATTGGAATGGCAGCAGAACCGTTTACCATTGAAAGGATAATATTCACACTCAGGTGTGACTAGACCCTGAAATGCTGCCAACAAGAATGCGACTACTGTAATCTGAGTTTAAATGTAAGACCAGGAGAAATCACAGTTATTTGATTGGGATCAGGTGTACTTTTCAACAGCAATCTGAGGCTGTATCGAGAAGGACCTCACCTTACCTGATAGGGCTAAGCAGGGTGGCAACTGACCAAGAAGGGGGCATGACTGAGCATTGGCAAAAGGTAAAGAGGAGCTACAACCTGCTTAGACCTGACAAAAAGTTGACAACATGGAGATGCAGTCACTTAGTCAAAGGATGAAGAAATCCTAACCACAGAAATTATCCATCTACCAAATGTAAAGAACTAAAACAAGAAAAAAAAAACTATGGAACAGCAGCCAAAAAAGAAAAAGAAAAAAATATGTTTTTGTTTAGCCAGGTATGGTGCACTAGTGCTCTGACTAATTGCAGTCATGGTCCTACAATATTTCATTGGAAGTCAAACATGAGTCCTGACCTACCCTGAGTCCATTATGTGGTCCATTACAAAAACTGTCCAGCTAGACGGCTGATCAGTTGCGCCACCTGTACAGAGGGTATAGTAGTCGATATACCAATAGATACACACACACACACACACACACACACACACACACACGTGTTGGGGTTGGGGAAGGCCACAACATGTATTAAACAGAACCTCGCGTGGATACCAACTAGGTTGGACCAAGGAGGGTCAATTTGGTTATTAGCTAATTATATTAATAATTGTCAGAGACAATCATTAACATTTAGAAATATTTACTATAAATAGTAAAGACGGGGCACCACCCTGTTACCAGGGACCAAAAACCAAATTGAAGTTACTCTATCAGTCTAAAATATACTTTGGAAGGGGTGAATTCGAGCGCTGACCGGTGTTATCCAGCTTGCATCACACATAAACACACACAACAATCAGACAATGATCACAAATACTGCAACAGAATTTATTGATACCAGCAAGATTATTTAACAATAAAATCACCTTCAATCGAATAAACCGTCACAGTTTTTCTATAACTAAGCATTCACTACTGGCTAACTAATAGACAACATAAACAACACAGTGGGGATATGTGTGTGTGTGTGTGTGTGTGCGTGTGTGTGTGTGTGTATGTGGCAAAAGTGTGTATGTGAGAAAAAAGTGTATCCAGTCAGAAGCATAAGTGAAACTTTTCCGTCTGATCACGGTAAGCATATTACGTCACTTCCTTTTGTTGGCTGTCCGTGCTGGTGTTGTCTCTCGTTTCTGTAATAGTTCTCCGATCTAAATTTTACTGTTTCATCTGTTTTGAAAAACATTCTAGTGTAAATCGCCGATCCACTAAGGTTACATAAACAGTACACACTCTTTAGTATTTGTCTCTGGTTGCGATCGCAAAGGCTAACTGTTAGCAATGGCTTCTCTCCCACCCTCCTCCTCTCCTCTCTCCTGCTCTCAGTGCCTCATGTTCAGTTATTCCTCTGCCTCCTTTAGTAGCAATGGTAAATGCAATAACTGTAGCTTAGTGGCAGCAATGGAGGCGAGGCTTAGTGAGTTAGAAGCCCGGCTCCGTACCTTAGAACCTAAATTAGCGGTAGCTAGCCAGGGCCCGGTAGTCAGTGCAGAGCCACCTGGCTTAGCCCCTGCTAGCGGTCTCCCGACAGCCCCCGTGCAGCCGGGGGCTCAGGGCGGCTGGGTGACTGTCCGAAGGAGGCATAGTGCTAAAGCTAAGCCTGCTGATCGGGACACTCCAACTCATGTTTCCAACAAGTTTTCTCCACTCAGCGACACACCCGCTGAGGAACACACTCTGATCATTGGCGATTCTGTTTTAAGAAACGTGAAATTAGCGACACCAGCGACCATAGTCGATTGTTTGCCTGGGCCAGAGCGGGCGACATTGAATCCAAATTGAAGCTGCTGGCTAAGGCT
>JAFBJQ010003622.1:0-90472 GCA_016785345.1 Trinectes maculatus
GTGTGCGAAGCGCACTCTGCGTTTTGAATGTGCAAGGGCAACCACCATAGTGACACGGCTGAGATTGCCCGCGACCAAATGTTGTGTGTTCTAGTCTGTAATGCTTTAGTAGGTTCCCTTTTGTAGCAGACAAAGACTTGCAGATCTTACACTGCCATCCCATAGGCAAAAACACTAAAGTAATAAGAAAAAAAAGGTCCTATTAACTTGTATACAGTATAACTGTATAAGGAGTAACCTACTTCAATAATAGAGCTAAAAATTACATATTATATATTACCATAGATATACTGCATATCTATGAAAAACATTCTCGATATTTTATGCTGCTTTCATTTCAAATTCAGGTTGGAACTTCAGGCTTCAAATTTGACTTCATCAAATTTGCTTAACCAGCAAAAGTTGATACAAAGATGATTTTTATATAAGTTATCAACATTGTGTTGCAAAACAGTGAATGAACCTTTACACAATATACTGTATGTGAAATAGTGCTGTAGTGTAGTGTATAACAGCATGTATTTAGTAAGTGCAATACATACCAGCGGTCTTTAAGTGTTGATAGATTCTTTATACACCTAGAAAAAATGCATAGCTTTAAGTCATTTGTATGAATTAATATTTTCAGCACAAACTCAGAAGAAGGAATATATGAAATTCAGCCAAATAAGCAATAAAAGTTTACACTTGCTTTTGTATGTACAGTTAGGTCCATAATTATTTGGATGGTAGATGAATAGACTTGACTGTCACATAGTCATATGCACAACAAGATAATTTGTTACATATATATATATATACCGGGATCTATAATATAATTTTCTTAATTGTGAGTTGAATTTTCCATGCCATGATTAAAAATCCATGCTAGATAAACTATCACTGAAATATGCATAGACCATGCAAATAGGAGGGCAAGTAGGAAACTGCAAAAAGTTTCATTAGTTACAGTGCTCTACAACTTGATTCCAGAAACTTTTATTCAGGTGTGCAGCGTGTATTGTGCGTGCATCTCACGCGTTTGAAGAGATCAGAAGCACTAACGTCGTTAGTGTAACACGTTGTCTATGCCGTTATATTTGAGTTATAAGTCGCGCGAGCATAAACACATCTGTCCGCGCGCAATTTCTCTGCGCGCTTAAATTATTGTTAGTGTTTACGCTCGCGCGACTTATCACTCAAATATAACGCCATAGTTATCACCACGACCAACAACCAACCGTCTGAAAACACGATGACGCAGAATAAGACGGGGGGCATGACGCGTAAAGCATATTACCAGACGCCCTGTCAACATTACGCCGGACAAAATTTAAAAACAGAAAAAACGACTGTTTGTTTAAAAACGTATCGGGGGCATCGCTGAAGCTCCGACTGACTTTGAATCTGACTCCGACTGATATAGGCTACATTTACTGCCAGTAAACTTTGTAGGTAACTCGGGGTAACGCAAAACAATGTTCGACTGTCATAGACATAAAGCGCTGTGTTGTTATTGAAGCCTCTTACCTTGAGCAGATGTCAGTTGACGGCGACTGTGGCAGACATCAACGTCCGTGTGGAGCAAATGCCTTCGGCGGAAGTGTACCGTGTTTAAAACTACAGAATTCCCATTGAGTAGAATTTATTAATTTTTCGACATTGTTGACTTTACTCATAAAATATTATTAAATTCTACTCAGTGATTTTGAGCTGATATTATTCAAACAAAAATGAGTAAAATGCAATTGATAAATACTTCAAATTTAATTAAATCAACATAACAATATATCAAACTGCACAAAGACATTTTTTTCATGTAACAGTTACTAGTATTTATTTTGTAAATATTAATTTAGCTTAGTCCCACTTTTTTGAGTGTATAGCTCCCACATCTGTCACCTCACACAAACACACACACACTACTACTACTACTACTACTACTACTTTGTAGTAATTCAGCAGACTTTTGGCACTCTTCAGCTCGTTTATCATTCTGTTGTTTACAACAACTTAGCTAGCTTGCGCTAGCTCGGGCTAACATTAGGGACATCTCATATACAGTTTGCACTGTAATTTAACATTCTGTTGAGGATAATAACTTAGCTAGCTTGCGCTAGCATTAGTAATGCCTGTGACACACTTCACACTGTAATTTATAAGTCTGCTGACTATAATAGCTCATGCTCAGAGGCAATTCTAGGGTCTGTTGGGGCCCAAAGCAAAATTCACCCTCTAACCAGTGTCATCATTTTACTACTGTAGTTTAAAATTTGCCAGCTCTCGTTCGCCATCTAGTGGCTTGGGGGCCCCAAGCAGCTGCCTGCTTTGCCTTTTGACAAGTTCCGCCTCCGCTCACGCTAGCATTATGGACATCTCTGATACAGTTTAGACTGCAATTTATCATTCTGTTGATTATAACAACGTAGCTAGCTTGCGCTATCTTGCGCTAGCATTAGGGGCGTCTCTGCTATAGCTTGCACTGTAATTTATAATTCTGTTGTTTATAACAACTTAGCTAGCTCGCGCTAGTTTAACTAGAGAAGTCCGATATTGGCATTAAAGTTCAATATCGGAAATTATCGGTATCTGTTTTCACTTTTTTAATGACACAACTTTTACACAACATGGACATTTTATAAATAAAACTTTTCAGATACTTCTCCTGTAACTCAAAATGTCAAAATATGAGATATGTGATGTATAGTTACTTGGGGTCGGAATGTAGATTAATTGGTAAATTGAAAGCTTTACCTTGCTGGTCAGCTGTCTCTTCACTACAATGGACCAGTGCAGCACACACACGACTGTCGATGCCGCTCCAGTTATCCTGTCAGTCTTCTGCTTTGTCAGTTGAAATGTCAGTTGACAGCTCTGCTCCTCTCTTTACCCTTATATGGCTGCAAATCTAATGATGCAACCACAAAGTTGATCATTGGTCGTTCGCCTAAGGTCTACCTTATGCTCAAACAAGGTGTTCATTATTGTCAATCCATGACTAGCAGTGAAAGTCGAGCAGGCAGTTCCTTCTAGTTATGTCCATAGTCAGGTAAGTAATACCCCAGGGCAAACTCCAGCACACAGGTGCTCAGATGGGAGTTTCTAATTGATTATGTGTATATGGAGGTATGGAAACACTACAGTATGTTGGGCAAAGCCTACGTACAGTCATCAGGATCTTTTGAGCTTGTGATTCCGCTGTGGAAGGATGATTACCATCACGTCGGACTACAGCACAGCTTCCACGACATATTGGAGGACATAGCCAGGACTGTGAATGCTCCGTGGATGGCTCCGTCCCTCCACTTTTTTGTTCTGCTCCCTCAAACAGCATTGCTTGCATACAATTAATTATTATTTGAATCCTAAGCTTCATTAAATAAAACTTTTAACAAGCAAAATTTTAACAAATGTCTGTGTAAGTTCATATTCCTCATGTTTGTTATCAGATTAATTGCAGATATGTTAAAATGCACTGAGCTTCAGTTCAACTAAGGTACTTGACACAAATTGTCTGAGACCACCATAATGCTGTAAATAATTGTTAATTGCAGCCTGGTTTCTCCCCAGGGTTCATTTTTCTGGTATGAATGTCACACGACCAGAAGGAGAGATCGGAAAGTACAAGTCAATTTCTCACCACCACAGAGGTGAGGTGCAGTTCCTTGGGAGGTAAGACTCACCAGTAAGGTCTGTGTTCCAATGTCTGGACTTCTGCTAGAGCTCTGTCTTTTATACACTGCGTTTAATACTAAGAGAACTAGTTATGTTTTTTCTCTTTGTTTTCTTTGAAATCTAAAGTAGGGCAGAACATTGGCACAGTGGTTAGCGCTCGTGCCTCACAGCAAAAAGGTCCCTGGTTCGAATTGAGGTTCGGGGGATCTTTCTGTGTGGAGTTTGCATGTTCTCCCCGAGTCTGCGTGGGTTCTCTCCGGGTACTCCGGTTTCCCCCCACCGCCCAAAAACATGTAATGTGGGGGGTAGGTTGATTGGCCACTCTAAATTGTCCATAGGTGTGAATGTGAGTGTGAATGGTTATTTGTCTGTATAAAATTCTATGTTGACCCTGCGATAGGCTGGCGGCCTGTTCAGGGTGTACCCTGCCTCTCACCCGATGTCAGCTGGGATCGGCTCCAGCTCCCCCCACGACCCTGAAAAGGATTAAGTGGTAGAGAATGAATGAATGAATGAAATCTAAAGTAAACCTTTCTGATTTTACAAAACATTTTCTCATTTTCTTCTGACTTTTTCCACATATATGGAAATGTTGTAATTTGTTAAAGTGTGTGTGTGTGTTAGCGTGTGCGTGTGCATGTGCGTGTGTAAAACAATGTAGTAGGGTTCTTTTTGACACCCTCTGCAATAATATGGCTAGTCAGGTTGTTCAGTTTGAAGGAGTTTTATGTCACCGTTCCCAATGAACCCGTGACCAAATTGAAAGAAATATATACAAAGTGACAAAAAACCCCAAAAACAAATGCAAAAAAATAACCAAAGCTATTTAAAGATAGATCACATTTGTTCCACATTTCCTGACCCTCCGACTAACATTGTCCGTCCTATATCCTCTCCCCAATGTCCTTCTTTATCCTTCTTTTCACCTCTCTCCCCCAGTGACATACTATTGCTACTCACTGCCCACCGTCCCACTACCTGCCACCTAGTCAATAGTTCCTGATCTCCCTTTCCTTACCCACTTTATCAACTGCTCTCTGACAACTGGCTACTCCCAACCGCACCCAAAGCTGCACGAGTTAACCCTCTCTTGAAGAAAACCACTCTCGATTCCTTTGTTGTAACGAACTACTGACCTGTCT
The DNA here is from genome assembly GCA_016785345.1 of Trinectes maculatus. NCBI lineage: Eukaryota > Metazoa > Chordata > Actinopteri > Pleuronectiformes > Achiridae > Trinectes > Trinectes maculatus. Next base: position 4,797 of record JAFBJQ010003622.1, read on the forward strand.
CACTTCTTCCATTTCTTTCCAAAACACTAGAACATGGTTACTATCATGCTAACACGCAACTCTCAAAATACCTTAATAATAATAGTGTAGCGCCCCCTTGCCTACATTACTGGCAAGTCTTCTATAAACGTGTGAAACACTCAAATAACTATGGGGCGCCCTGAGTTCTTATTAGTTTTGATGATAAAACAGCAGTAGTTTAAATCGGATTGGTTATGAGTTCAATTACCTTGTAAATATTCTGTAAATATACCTTTTTAATCCTTTTAACCCAAGTAATAATGTCACAATGAAATAATGAATTGCAAATGAAATGTCTTTTACTTTTTACTCAAAAATGGTGTTAAAATGAAATTACAATGAATTAAATAAAATGAAATACTCTTGTTACTCTTTTGTTAATGAAATAAACCAACTCACACTCCTTAGAGTGGGCTCGAAGCTTAAACCAAAAGCTAGGTGCTCTTGTAGCACTGTACACTTATAAAGAATGTGTCTTAGCACAAACCCTTAAATTCAAAGTTCTCCTTTAAACTTTCAAAGTTACCCTTTAAACTGAAAAAGATGTCCTTTAAAGTTCAAAATGTAAACATTCAATGTCCATAAAGTCTCTGTACACAAATGAAATATTCAACACTGTTCAATGCAATACCAAAGTCACAAGTAAATGCCCTAAGCTATGCCGGCTTTGAATATAACTGAACCCAAAAAGTTACCCCGTTGCAGGCCTGGTCGTGGATTGTGTGCGTTGGGGCCGGGAAAAGTAACACTGGCCGCTTCACTCAATGAGCATAATCAAAAAGGAAACGAGCTCTGTACCTGTCCGTTGTGAATCGAAGGGAAGAGTAGAGTGTTCACGTGCTCACGCAGCTCCAGCGTGGACCTGTTGTGGCTCGTCCCTCAGCACGCGCCTCCTGCATGGACTCCCGCAGCACCGAATCTCCCGTACCCCACCGTGTAGTTGATCTCGGCCGTCTTGTCCAAACGAAACCCCAACTTCTACGATGTTCAGGGCGATTCTCACCTTACAGTTTCCACGCACAGCGTTCGGGTAGCTCACTAGCGTTGTAGCCAACCCTCCTCACTGTCTCGGAACCTGGCGTGCTCTCGCGCTTGTCGCGTGCAGTTTCACAAAGGTCTAAACTTTAAACTTCTCAAAATAAACAAAGGAAAAGTGTCCCGGTTCACATAACTAAAGTACACTGCAATATAAAGTGTCCTAGCCGAACGCTTGGCTGCAGATGCTTTCCCAATGCCTGGAAAAGTTTGGGCTTAGCATGCTAGCTGGGAGGAGACAAACTGGCTGACCATCTCCTTCACCATCCTCCGACTAACTGAAACATTCACGCACTCTCCTTCCGATTGCGCAACAGTTCAGGGGTCCGTGTCCTTGACCAATCAGGAATTAGGAAAATAATTCGGCAAATATTACAAACAGAAATAAAATACAAAGTTTCAGAAAACAAAGGCATTAGGCATAGGAATATTACTAGTGCTTGAAAATTGCTTTTAAAACATTTTTAAACATTTTAACCTTTTTAAATTATTAACCTTCACATGAATTTAAACCATCCCATGTATTGAAATGAACCCAAATATAGCACAGGGCTACAATAGCCTTCTTGACCCTCTTCAATCTGGTTTTAAGGCTGGGCACTCAACTGAGACTGCTCTCTTAGCTGTTACGGAGGAGCTCCATACAGCAAGAGCATCCTCCCTCTCCTCTGTTGTAATTTTGCTGGACCTCTCGGCAGCGTTTGACACAATCAATGACACGATCGTCCTCTCGACTGTCAGAGAACTGCTAGTCTCAGACTCAGCACTGGCCCTGTTCGCATCCTACCTGAAGGATTGCACCTATAGGGTCACATGGAAAGGATCTGTGTCGGATCCCTGCAACCTCACTGCTGGGGTCCCCCAGGGATCAGTTCTAGGTCCAATCCTTTTCTCCGTGTACACCAGGTCACTAGGCTCCATCATCATCACCCATGGCTTCTCCTACCATAGCTATGCTGATGACACTCAGCTGACATGGTCCTTTCCACATTCAGAAACCCAGATGACTGCAAGAATCTCTGTATGTCTGGCTGACATCTTTCATTGCTTTTTTTCATTGTCGGGGAAGATGAAGATGTCGGGGAAGATACAATGTGGTGGCTATGCTGTGGAGTCATGCTGAAGGCGTTCTATTAAAAAGGCTTGTTCGCTACTACCCACGGCTTATTTTTATGTTGTACGGAAAACATAACATGGTACCAGGAGTCGTCCTGTAGCCGCGGGAGTCATGGAAAGTGTGAAGCCGCCTGACGCCGTGAATTGGACAGGAAATGTGGACTGTGATTGGCGAACTTTTAAGCAGCGTTTCATGCTGTACCTGCTAGATAGTAAGCCTGATGTACGGAAGATAGCACTGCTTCTTACCGTAGCAGGACCACAAGCGGTGGACGTCTACAACACGTTTGATGAACACTGTTCTCTAAAAAAGAATGAGGCCTTCGAGAGGTACGTGTTTCGCTCAAGTGTGCAGAAACCTGCAGAAATTTTCGACACGTTTCTGACGGATTTAAAACTCAAAGCTAGAACATGCAACTTTGGATTACTGCAAGAGTCAATGGTTAGAGACCAAATCATATTTGGAATAAACGATAAAAAGGTTGGAGAGAGACTTTTGCGAGAGACTGAACTAACACTAGCGGGCACTGTAAAAATATGCCAGGCCAGTGAAATAGCCCTGCAACATGCCAAGACGTTTGGTGGGACAACGAGGGACGCAGAAGGAGCATCACTGTGTACAGTGTCAACAAAATATGCAGCGAACAATAGTAAGCACAAAATGGGATACAATAAAGGACCAAAGATCTGCAATAAGTGTAAAGGACAAAACTACTTTGCTAAACAATGTTTCACCAAAAGTAAAAACAATCAAAAAGATCGTGTACACACAGTGGAGGAAACTGCTCTCAGTGATACATTTTTCGTGGGCATGGTCACACAAGAGGAATCACCCAGAAATGTATCTACTGTCAATAGAGTGGAGCAGGACAAATGGATAGAGACACTGTTAGTAAATGGGGCTCTAGTCACCTTTAAACTGGACCCAGGGGCCAAGGCAAACTTAATAAATGTAAGTGATCTTAAAGCAATGAAAGTGAAACCACACATATATTCAGATCACAAGGCTCTTAAAGCTTACAATGGCCAGCCAATAGACACAAAAGGCAGATGTAGACTCAAAGTTAAAATGAAAAGTAAATGTCACACGCTCATGTTCATAGTTGCTACTTTCTTCAGCAAACTGGATGCATCACAGGGATTTTGGCAACTCAAGCTACATGAGGACAGTACTCAACTCTGCACATTCAATACACCTTTCGGACGATACTGCTTTTTGAGAATGCCATTTGGAATCTCATCAGCTCCCGAGATATTCCACAGGACTATGGAGCACATGATAGAAGGACTTGAAGGGGTCAGAGTTTATGTGGATGACATCATATTGTGGGGATCCACAATTGAACAGCACAATGAGAGACTCAATAAAGTACTGCAGCGGGTTCAACAGTACGGACTCAAACTGAACCGAGCAAAATGTCAGTTTGGAGTGACTGAAATAACCTTCCTGGGAGACAAGTTAACGGCAGATGGAATTGAACCAGACGAAGATAAAATAAGAGCAACACAGGAAATGCCATGTCCCAAGGATAAAAAAGGTGTACTAAGAATACTCGGAATTATCAACTTTATCGGGAAGTTTATTCCTAACCTGACTTCAAAAACTGTGTATCTGAGACAGCTCCTACATGATGGATGTGACTTCCACTGGAGTGACAGTCATGAAAAAGAGTGGCCACAACTTAAAAACACACTCACCTCAGAACCAATTTTGGACTATTTTGACCCAACTAAAAAGACAAAGATATCAACAGACTCGTCAAAAAATGGGATCGGAGCCGTGTTGTTACAGGTAGATGGTGACGACTGGAGGCCAGTTGCCTATGCATCAAGGGCAATGACCGCATCGGAATGCCGCTACATTATGTGCATTTATCACCGATGTGTGTGTCATAAAGCTGAAAAAAAAACCAAATGTAGACTATCGTATGATTGTAGATTTATCTTCACCTATTCTTCTAACAGAGCCGTATGAGGTAGGCCTGGTCGAGATACAATATCCTGGAAACTGGAATAGCTTTCCAGAATCTGACGATACTATACGTGTATATGATGGTCTTACAGGATTGACAACGAGTATTGCTATACCGACGGGATACTCCCATAGTATACCAGCTATTTTAAGTGAATTTAACAGCATGGTTATTCAAACCATAATCAGAGGAAAATTAGCGCTGGAATATGATAATGTTAAAAAATATGTCTGGGTTAAGGGCGAACAGCATCCTCAGGTCTCCTGTGGTGGGAAACTCGCGCACATTCTGGGTTTCGCGTCGCATGTTCCAATACCAGCCTCAGGCAACACTTGGGTCAAGAGCTATGCCCCACATCCAGCAGATATATATGGGGGTTGTTATAGTATGTTTATTTACTCTGACATCGTAGACTACCAGCTTGTCGGGGACAGTTATGTTCCTCTGCTACGAAGCATTAATATAGCGGACACAGACAAGCAGTACCCCATTCTACTTTTTGACAAGCCCCAATACATACGCATCTCCAAGCACCAGCTGGACGACATAGAAATTGATATAAAAACCGTTCAAGACCAGCCTATACCTTTTACGTACGGGGAAGTAGTCATTAAACTACACTTCAGGCCAGTTAAACAACTGTTGTAAAGAATCTTAATAATATGGCATTAACGCGCCGCTACGACAATGACAAATACATGTCATACTACATGAATCAGGCCGGATCTGGGCTGCCAGTCTATATGGGAACGAGCTCACAGTATGGAGCTGGTTTGGGCGGAATGTTTTGAAATCTTTTCAGACTGGCACTTCCCTTATTCAGATGAGGACTGAATATAGTAAAACCCCATTTGAAAACGGCTGCTAAACACATCGTCTCAGACGTGGTTACTAATAAAACAAAAAGATCCGAACACCCACAGACCATGCTGGAGGGGGAACAGCAAAAAGGATCGGGCCTGTCGGTTATTGTGAGAAGAGCTTTAAAAAGACCTCCTACCCGTGGGCGTGACCACGAGAATAAAAAAAGGAAAGTGAATAAACGTATAAACAACAAACAGCAAAAGCCACATCAGAAAAGGAAAAGGAAGGCTTCAAAACAACACCGATCCTCTGTCAACGATATATTTAGACAAAATGGCCTTACTGCACCGTCTCTCTGAGGAATGCACCAAAAGCAAGCTTGACCTCTTTACGCTTCCACTGACACAGACGTCAATTGAAAAATGCACATTTATCGAAATCCCTACAGTATCGGCTATAACCCCTACAGGACCTTTGGAATTTCATGTATCCTCAAGCAGCGAAGACTATCTTGATTTAAACAACAGCTTTCTGCATCTAAACATTAAAATCAGCAACCCAGACGGAAGTAACTTGACAAAGCAGGCAGAAGTGGCTTTGGTAAATTACCCAGGGTGTACTCTTTTCTCACAAGTGGATATAACTTTAGGGGATCGTCTGATATCCCAGTCTTCAAACACATATCCGTATAGGGGCATAATCGAGTGTTTATTAAACTATGGAACCGATGCATTGGAGTCGCAGTTTGGATGTGGATTGTTCATCAAAGATAAGGGAGGACACATGGACGATGATTCACCTAATGATGAAAACACTGGGTTAACGCTCAGGGCGGCACACACTGCACAGAGCGCTACTGTAGAGTTAATAGCCCCCATCCACGCCGACTTATTTTTTTTAAATTAAGATTTGTTTGTGCCAAAGATGAATTCTGTCTCATGAGTGGTGGAGATAGTAATTATCGTGTGAATATTGTGACAGCCAGTCTCTTTGTTAAAAAAGTGACAGTGTCCCCAGCAATAAAACTAGCACATGCTAAGGCCCTTACACAGTCTAATGTGAAATATCCCATCGACGGGGTGTGTTTGAAAAATTTTTCAGTACCCCCCGGAACACGTATTTGTAACCAAGAAAACCTTTTTTGGGGGGCAGATTCCGAAACTGCTCGTAATATGTTTTGTTGATAATGAGGCGTTTACTGGTAGCTGCAACCGTAACCCGTTCAATTTTCAAAATTATGATACTGAATTTTTGGCTCTTTATGCCGACGGCCACACATATCCTGCTAAACAGTTCCAGCCTGATTTCAGAAACGGGCAGTATGTTCGTGAATACTATCAACTGGTTCAAACAACCGGTGGACAACTGAAGGACAGAGGTTTGGCTATAAGCCGAGAAGATTTTGGATCTGGATATTCTCTGTTTTGTTTTAACCTGGAAGCTGACGAGGGCTGTGGACAACGTGTCTCATTGGTCCGGACAGGGAATGTGCGTCGAGAAGCACGTTTCAGGAGACCTCTAATGAGGACTATAAATTTAATATGCTATGCCGTCTTTGACTCTGTAGTAGAGATATCTAACCGTCGCCAAGTACTGTTGGACCATTATTGAAAATAATGAATACTATAGAACTAACATCAATTATGAAAAAAATATCTAGCAAGACATGTTTTTTGGGGGTATTTGCAGCAGATCGCCTGCCGGATGTTGTTCATATTCTTCCCACCATGTTAATAGTCAACACGGACCCTTCAGACCTCCCTGGTACCCACTGGCTAGCCATCTATGTGACTGAGTACAGAGAGGGTTATTTCTTTGACTCCTTCGGGAATGGTCCATCCAGATTTTCTGACAGCATACAACAATTTCTAAACAGAAACAGCGACACTGTGTTTTATTCCCAAAAACAAGTACAAGATAATTTGACTACAACGTGTGGACAACATTGTGTGTTTTTCTTGTTTAACATACAAAAAGGATACTCGTATGTTAATGTTTTACGTAAATATAGCGACAATGTTATACTTATTGATCTAATGGTGTGTCGTTTTGTGATCCGTATAATACCGACAGGTTGTCGTGATTATGATATAATGTGTGTGCAACATTGTCAAGCATGTGTATGTATTAAATAAAACACTTTGCAAACATTCAGAATGATTCAGAATTTTTATTTACAAAATAATCAATGATACATTTTAAAAAGAAGACAGCTTTTCAGAAACATACTATAAAGCAAATTTTTTACACAGACAATGATAAAATAAAAACAACAATGGTATAGATCACAAACAAACAAAAATCAGGAAAACAAAAATTAAAATAACAGCCATGATTCTGCATCTATCTTTGGTGATTTAAAGACAGATTCTGGCATTGTCTTGGAATTAGACAATCTGAAAAATGACGGTGAACCAACCCTTTCTCTCCTTTTCCTTCTACGATTTGTATATAGTTTTTCAGACACATTCTCATGAGAAGGAACGACACCACTCTTATAACCGTTGATAACTTGTCTCACTTCAACATTCGGAATAGATGCATTTACGTTGACCAGAACTTTCAAAGGCCCATCCTAAGGGCCTTTGTTTGACAGTATGCTGTGCTGTAACACTTTTTCACAAATCATACATATGACACGACCCCTTGATTACATTGCCATTAATAATCAACTCGCCCTGATCATTCCATGCTGCAGTTCCTTTGGCCTTTCTGAGAGTGTTTACAAGATATTCAACATTTTTCTTGTTCCTCAACGGCATTTGTCTGAGAACCTCTTCTAAAACATTGTCTTATTGCACAGGCCCAGGATCGTTGGTAGGAAGAGAGAGTGTCAAAACACCCTTTTCAAGTTCCCCTTGTTTAACTATGGACAGAAATTGCTGTAACACAGATGCATACTTTTTGGCCTTTTCATGTAGATCCAGGTTCGGTAAATCCAATATATGTTTCATGGCTTCATCTAATTCATTTTCTACAGTCTCTCTTGTTGGGATCAAACACCGTGTGAGATATTAGGGACATGAAACTGTGACCAAAACATGAGATCATGAGAAGTAAAACTCATGATCTAAGCATGTGAGCTAGAGAGGCCCTCTCAAAAGAGAGAACAATAGAGAGGCCTGCAGTTTCTCTCAAAGCCAGACCTAGAGGAGCCTAAAGGGCAATTAAACTGAACCAGAGCTCTGAGTTTGAATGAAAACCCCAAATGACCATTGGCCAAAGGCCAGCGGTCCCGCCAGGGGTGCTGATGGCTTCACTCAGGTGATAAAAGCGCCCTGCACCCGACATTCCTGGTTTCTTCCCCGGGACCAGTTGCAGCAGAGAGCCACACAAGGCTTTCTCCAGACTTGGCCGCCAAAAGGGAGCAAACTACAAAACTCCGGATTCCTTCATCCTCTCCCTAAGCCCAGGCCACAGTCTGCAACTTGCCGGAGGAGCACACAGACTGTTCGTCTTTTCTTCTTTTGATTTTTTTTCACCTACGCGATCGCCTGATCAGCTGATCGCCTACAAGCCACGAGGACGAATGGAGCGGCTCTTCAGAAACAAAGAAGGAGCACCGTCCCTCATCCATGAGCATCCCCGCTGCCCCGAGGAGCATCACGTCACCGCGGCAACCGAGCAACAACGGACCACCGGAAAACTTCGTCTGAAGCACCGCAATCCCCTCAGCGGGAATTTCAAACCTCCAACAGATCGGAGCGACGCCAAGTAAGAGGCTTATGTCTGGGCAGAGAATAGTTTAAAGCGTAGGTGTTTAAAGTGTTTTGCCTCACAGTCTAAGCAACTGTGACGTATGTTGTGTAATTTACACCGTAATAAGGGAACTATTGCATGTCCGTAAATTACCGATTGTCCTGTAAATTGTGATTCAAACTGCTCTTGGGTTTCTTTTCTTTCCTTTACTCTCTCTTTCCTTTATTTTGGTTTGTTTTTGGGTATTGTAATTAGTTATCGTAATCGCATTCCTCCAGCGTAAGCGCTGCCGAGCGTGATTGGATAACTAGGGTTCAGGTAGAGAGAGAGAGATCGCCGCCATCACACGTGACCCATAGGAACCACGTGGTCTCTCTCTGCCTTTGTGCACACCACACTCCACCGCCATCTTAGTCAGGGCGTTTACGTCACCACGTAACGCCATCCCCTCTTGGCGTCAGGGAGTACGTCAACACGTTACTCCGCCTCCCACTTGGCTCAGGTGTAGACGTCACCATGACACCCAGCGCCATTTTGGGTCCCTCTGTTTATACCACCCACGTGGTCTTAGCGCCACACACACACACACATACCCCCACTGTGTTGTTTATGTTGTCTGTTAGTTAGCCAGTAGCTAGTGTTTAGTTATAGAAAAACTGTGACGGTTTATTTGATTTAAGGTGATTCTATTGTTGAATAATTTTGCTGGTATCAATAAATTCTGTTGCAGTATTTGTGATCATTGTCTATGATTATTGTGTGTGTTTATGTGTGATGCAAGCTGGATTACACCGGTCAGCGCTCAAATTCACCCCTTTACAAAGTATATTTGAGACTGATAAGGTAACTTCAATTTGGTTATTGGTCCCTGGTAACAGGGTGGTGCCCCGTCTTTACTATTTATAGTAAATGTTTCTAAATTTGAATGATTGTCTCTGACAATTAATATAATTAGCTAATAACCAGATTGACCCTCCTTGGTCCAACCTAGTTGGTATCCACGCGAGGTTCTGTTTAATACATGTTGTGGCCTTCCCCAACACTCTTAAACGTTCTGGTGGGGGATGTTGTCTCAAAGAATCCAGCTGATGCTGTGGTACTGTTGCTGTAAGTACATTTTTTGAGCATGTTCCATGGCAGTAATGTAAAGTCAACTAACCGCTCCTGGTAAAAAGACTGGTGATAAAAGGTGGAGTGGTAATAAAAACCCGCCTGTTTGATTGACCACTCTCTTTTTTTTAGAAAGAGGGATCTTTTTGTCAGCTAGTAACCAAACTCCTGCCTTGTCCTTTTTTAGACGACGATACTGTCTAACGGTTAGAGGTATCCTACCCTGCAAAACATTCAAAGCAACCTCATACAAGGCAGTAATGACATCATCGCTGGCAGTGCTCAAAATAACTTTTCTGAGATGGGGTGGTGCCTTAAATAAGTGTTTGAGAAGGTCACAGTTTCTATGTATGCGTGCAGACATAATGAGGAAGTCACTTTGGTAGATAGACAACAGCACGGTCTGAGAGCAGCTGTGATCTGAAACGAAGGTGGTTGGGTGGTCTGGCTTTAAAGTCAACTAACAGATAACCGTATGGTTTGCTTGTGGCATCGGTAAAGGCATCTAAGAAATATTTACTCTGTCCTGGAAACATTTGTCTGGCTAAAAGATAAACTTGATATTCATCTCTGGGGTTTTTAACAAAACAATATAATTAGTATTAAGATTAACTGTTCTTCTTGATTTTCCCTGCATAAATAAATTCTGTACAAGATATATACAACTTACATTTCGGTGGTGGACATACTTGGTAAACATACTCTGCACTTCCAGATTATTACAAGCATCATGCATTAAATCATCAATAACAACAAGGTTGGTTTTCTGAGGTGGTAAAAGCGAGTCATCACAGAGTGACGCTGGTATCCCTTCAACAAAGTTTATAGCTCTAATTTTTAACAATTCGTCATACAGAGGCTGCCAACAGGAGTAAATATATACAATATTTTAAATATTTTCCGAAATTATTTTGTCTGAGTTTTTAATTATTGTCTTTACAAAATATGTTTTACCGCTGTTTGAAGGACCCAACGTGACCATACTGAATGGATGTTGTACTTGTGTGTCAAAATCAAAAGAAATGTGCTTTGCCATTGGTTTAGTAGCCATATGGGACTGTTGTGTAATCCTTAAAGACTACACGTTTGTTGTACACAACTTGTAAACGTTTCAATACTGTGGCGTTTTTCAGCTGCAGCTTCTTTTTATCACTAATGATGGTGTCGGTCTCTGTTGTGATACATTCAGACACAGATTGGTGTGTGACAAAGGCATCCACCAATCGCTGCAAGGATTGCTGTGTGACCAATGGCGCATTTTTGGAATTCAACGTCACACCCTTACATTTGATGGCTGTTTTGTTTTGTGCGGTAGGCATAACATTTTGGCCCACTGGAAACAAATTCTGTGATGAAATCTTCGGCCTCTGTACCGCACAGATCACCATCGTTAATTTCATCAGTCAGATCACCAAGAAAGGGGCCCAGCGGTGGAACAAAGTCACCTTCTTTTGATACAAAAATAATGCTGTCTGTATCACAGCAGAGAACATGCTGTTGCAATTGGTCAAGTAGGTCATAAAGCATGAGACGTGCGTGTGCTGTGGTGAAAGCACCGATAAATACATTAACGTCTCTTGGTCTAGACGCCTCCTGGTCAACATGCCGCCACTGTACCAACGCAGCATCATCCGTGATGAAACCAAACTGTCTAACATCAAAACAGTCACTAAACATGAGTTGTGTGAACCTAGCTGGATTGGATATGAGCTTGTTTGTAGTGAGGTCACCACGCAGGCAAAAACGACCCCAAAGACTGTTGAGAATAAGCTTATTGCAATTCCTAACAGCCTTGTTCACAGCGATGTTTTCAGGGTTGAGTCTGATGCCTTCTTTTTCGTAGTACCTCGTTACATAGGCTTGTTTATCCTCATCGGTGCGCCCATGTGAGGGGTACCCAGAGGCTTCCTGCTTACGCTTCAAGAATGTTTTGACATAGCCCTCAAACAAGGTGTCTGTCTGCTGTTCAAAATGCCACACCTCGACAATCTGTATAATTTTGTAGCCCTTTTCAACAGCCTTCTGGAGCTTTAGGGATACCCACGTGCCCGAAAGTTCCCTCTCATTGTCACTGTGTTGACATATGCTGCTTTGGTTCAGCTGCTCAGCGCAAGTCCTACACAGTAGGAACATCAGCTTTCCATTACACCTCACAGGGAGGACAGGGTGGTAGAGGCCTCTTGGGGGCGCCACAATACAAAGTCCAAAAAAACAAAGTCCTGGGCTGTGTCCGAAATCGCCCCCTAACCCCTACTCCCTACTCCCTACATAGGGGAAATAAATGTAGTGCACTATGTAGTGAGCTCAACAGAAAAATCTTTCGGACACTACTCTCGGCGCGGGTAATTACGTCATCGCTGTTGCACTATTAACGTACGTACTAACGTACCACATTATTGTCGTCTCACAAAATACTTGTTTGTTTACCACTGCATTTTTATTAAATTAGAGGCTTTTGATTACTTTCCTGTACTTCCTGTGTCGTATTTTGTTATATTTTATAATATTTAGGTATAGTTCCCTCCAGTCCGTCCGCTATTTTCACTTCCGCGCAGCCCAGAGAATTTCTGGCAATGCATGATGGGATATCTTGGTCCGGTTAGTGACCATCGGATGTACACTACATTTCGCGGTGAATTGTGGGATACATTGAGTGCACTATATAGTGGACATGCTATGATCCCTAAGGTTTCGGACACCACTACAAAATGGCGTGCTCACTATATAGTGCACTATATAGGGGTTAGGGGGCGATTTCGGACACAGCCCTGGTCTATTTCCTTGAAATCTTTGTAAATAATCTGTGGATGTCCCACCGGATAGGGCATGCGAGATTGCACTGTCGGGTACAGCGATGTAAAATCATAACATCTGATTTTTTCACCAGTGCTGACAGCGTGCGATAGTTAAATTGTATTTGTTCTGCCACCAAATACCACTTCCCTTGGGTTAAGCCTGCAGGGCGGTTAATAGCTGGCAACAAAGATTTGCACGTTTCTATCACTGTTTTGCAATCTGCGCCACTCACACTCCCACATGACTTCTATGTTGAGTTTATGTGTTTTTTGTAGGTATGCCATTTTTGCATCGTGCTGGGTCTTCAGCATGCCGTACTCTGATTTTGTGATGGGATTAACATGTGCCTGGCAATAACAGGACGGACAACCATGGAAAAAACAACCCACTTGTAAACAGCCATGCACGTCGCTGCTAGGGTTGTGTATGTGAACGGATCCAGGTTTGCACGCTTCATAAATGTCTCCCTGTACACCAGACATGCTTTACACAGCACAACCACATAGTTTTGACCATATTTTTTCAGCTCTTTCTGAAAATCAAACAAATTGTGGCGAACAGTGCTGTACCATGCCATGAACAAGGACTGCTCCTTTTCGGTCATGGTGTCATAGTCGTAAAAGTGTGGTTCTGGTTAGGGGCCTACATAAAACTCGTTTTCCCTGGTGTTAAGACGGTGAGGGAAATAGCCTTTCTTGACATCTTTAAAGCCTAGGGCTTCTGGAGTCTTAGCGAGGCGCATGGGGATGAAGCTAAAAGAATCTATCCATCTCTGTTTGAATGTATTGTCATACATAAGAATCACTCGACTGCCACGCATTGTCAATGTCGGTGTGATGCCCTGCTGTGTAAAGTACTGTCGTACCAAGTAGTTGTCCAAACCGGATGCATTGTGTGCTATGAATGTATAATTTCGGTAGCTATTGCATCTATATTTTTTTTTACAAATTTTGCTACGCAGTCAGGATTGGGGATGTACCATGGCTTGTTGTCATAGGTTATGGCACTAGCCAAACTAGCTTCATGACGCCCCTCTTCGTACCGCGTTTCAAAATCGTAGTAAATATATTTATCAGTTGGGTCATTTGGCGGGGTAGGCTGTATAAAACACTGATGAATCTCTGCTGGCACACGTGTTCGGGTTTATAATCTTTTTGTTTTGCAGAGGTTTTGTAAAAACGGCAACAATCTACACAGTATTTGATTTTTTTTACATGGCGTAAGACGATGTGCTGTGGAATACCTCTTGTGCATATCGAAACAGTGCTTTGAATGACACAGGCGATGACAATCGTTACATTTAATCGTCCTGTCAGGTTTACACACAGTTAAACAAACATTGCAATAATATTTACATTTGTGTATCAAAACAGCATAGTTATGCTGTTCATGACACTGCTCGCATACAAACAACACTCCAAAAAAGCCTATCTTATTCGTGATAAGGCAGTAGTGTTCGTTGTGAAGGTATAACCAGATTGTTTTTTCACAATGCTTATCGCTGTTTTGGTATATCTGCAGACTTTTGGACCTCTCTGTTGTGATGGAATACCAGTATCTTCACGTTCAGTGGGTCAGGACCGTGTCACGGGAGTCATAGAACAATTAAAGGGGTCATAAAACAATAAAACCATTATCGAAGGTGTGAAATGAAGGTGTCGGCGTTACTGAGATGCAAGTGTGATACCCACAAAATAAGTGTTTTGTTGAAATGTTATTGTCTTATTTCCTTTGAGAGCCACTTTTAAGTTTATTGCTATTGTATTATTTTATTATAGTCAGTCTAATTCAGGATAAGAAGTCACACAGAGAAACAAAAAAAATGATATGCTATTGCGTGAAATGGACACGGGGTGGCAGCACCTACTGGCAGCGTCGCTCGGACTCTTTACAACGCAGCGCGGAAGCGGAACTCATAATCCAGATGAATGGAGAATGAGCAACAGTTGTCTCGCTTCGCTGATTTCTGTGTTACTTTTCCAGAAAACTCCTATCAGAGGATTATCTATATATCTGTCAGCGGGGACCAGGCCGGACCCGCTACAGATTCTTGGGGGCTCGTCCGGGATCCTTCGGTGCCATCTATTGGATTGGAAGCCGAGTGATGTCCATGATACTGCTGATCAGCAACTAGGAGGGAGGGCCATATCATCCAGCCGCCGACCGACAGCCCTATCCAGCCGCGGGGACTGCGACCGTGGACGAGTGGAGGCCTGTGATCCAGAACCGACTGTGCTATCATCGAGCTGTGTTGCCAGCCGTGAGGGAAACGAGGAGCCATCATGTCGAATGGTGGGAGGAAGAGCCTGGTGTGGGACATCAGGAAGAGCCTACTCACCTTGTCGACTGGAGAGCTCTTGAGGGTTGCCAGAGCGGTGGACCCAGCGTTGGATGCGGACCAGTCAGAGCTTAGTGATGGAGCTCAGGAGGTATATTACGACCACATCAACTCGTTCATGTTTAGTAAGCAGTTACTTGAAACAGAGGACGAGGGAATGGTCCAGTTGCTGATGTTAAAAGACGCTATTGATGATGTAGTGAAAAGTCGTAATGATGATATGTCACTGCTAAATGTAAAGGGTGATTCTGAGTTACATAATGTGCAGAGGGTTGAAAAGCTTGTTGACCTTGTTGGTTTGTCTGATGATTCTGTCATTATCCAAACACCTCCTGAAATCACCACAGGCACTCACATTCAGAGTCACCACACACCCACCTCAGTCAGTACTGCATCACCTAGTGATATTGCAGCACCAGATTTTGGCTTAGTTAAAGCTACAATGTTAAATGCACCTGACACAGCGAACGCTGATTTGCTTAAAGCGCTCGCTAGCTATGAAGAGCTGAGCAAGAAACTTCTACAGTGTATACCAGCACATGCTACACTGCCACAGACACATATGCCCCCGCCCTCTACCCTGCCCAGCCAGCCGAGCAGCAGTTCACCGGGTGAGGCTGCCTCCCAGTCAGTGCGCGAGGGGATGGTGTCCTTGAGGGAACTCAGCTACATGCCTAGGAGAGAGTTCAAAGTGCAAGGTGGTCAGGTGGGTGACCAATCTTCTGACATCGGTTACAATAATGTCTGCAAGCAAATTGAGGATGGAATCAGCGAGGGATTTTCCGACTCAGAGATTGTTCGTGGGGTGCTCAAAATCATAAGACCAGGAATATTCAAAGAGATGTTGATAAACAAAGATGACATAACGGTAACTGAACTCAAGGGGTTTCTCCAAACTCACCTAAGAGAAAAAAACAGCACAGAGTTATTCCAAGAGTTGATGTGCACGAAACAGGATGAGAACGAGACACCACAACAATTTCTCTACCGGGTGATAGGGTTAAAACAACGTATCCTATTCACATCAAAACTGGCTGACACTGACATTAAATACTCTGCAGCTACAGTACAAGATGTTTTTCTGCACACAGTATACCAAGGCTTTGGACACACACACACTGACATACGCAGAGAACTCAAACCTTTGTTGTCAAGCAGTGGAGTCACCGATGAGATGATCCTTCGTCCTGTGATGAAAATCACCAGTGAAGAGAATGAGAGAATGAAAAGACTGGGCTCTTCCCGCCGACAAACTGTAACAACTGCACACAGCGCGCAGCTTGAGCCTGATGTGGTAAAGAGACCTAGCTCAAAGTCAGAGAGTGTAGGGTCCAAATCAAATCAAACAAAACCAGATCCCCTGAGAGACCTCACGACCAAAGTAGAGGAACTCACTAGACTGGTTATGACCCTGCAAAAGCAAAACCAACAGCAGCTAACTCACAATGAGCACCAGTACAGTCAAAATAGGACACAACCTAAACGTGGAAAACTCTATGGTTGTCCAAGCTGTGTGAACCAAGACAGACAAGACTGTAAACATTGTTTCATATGTGGTGATGGAGGACACCGTGCAGCAGGCTGTCTACAACGGCCAAAGAGACAGGGAAACTTCAACCGGCCACTAGAGGGGGGACATCTAGTGACCGAGTCTGGAAATAAGTCCCAACCGGTAAGCGAGGCCAAGAATGACAAAACATGCCCCTCCTCACCCACGACCCCAGTAATGACAAGCACACAAAGTCACCGCACTCAAGTAGCTCAGGCCCCTCATCAACTGCCACGTGTAGCTAAAGCTAAAGCTGTTGCTAGCTTGATTGGGAAAAGGGCCCCAGTACAGAGCTATCTAAATGGCTTAGCAGTCACCTCTTTGCTCGACTCGGGGTCACAAGTCAGTATAATCAGCCGTGCCTGGAAAGATGAATACTTACCCGACCTCAACATCCACCCAGTCTCTGAGATCTTAGGGGAGGAGGAACTGAGGGTCATTGCAGGTAATGGTGGTCTCATTCCATATGATGGGTGGGTAGCTATTACAGTGAACCTGCCAGGAAATTTAGACCCCAATCTGTCTATTAGTGTCCCATTCCTCATCAGCAGCAACCCCATGGATAGACCCTTGATTGGCTTTAATGTTTTGGAAGTGTTAGTTTGTGGCCAACCAGAGAAGCTAATGCCAGTACTTGCTAGCCTTCTTAGCAATGCCATATCTGTCCCCAACGAAAAAGCTGAAGCTCTTGTCAACTTGATTCAGACATCAAAGTTAGTCATGCA
This sequence comes from Trinectes maculatus, assembly GCA_016785345.1. Classification (NCBI taxonomy): domain Eukaryota; kingdom Metazoa; phylum Chordata; class Actinopteri; order Pleuronectiformes; family Achiridae; genus Trinectes; species Trinectes maculatus. The sequence goes on from JAFBJQ010003622.1 coordinate 21,963, forward strand.
GCAGGGACGCGTGAGAACAGGGGCCAAGGACATCATACTCCCAGCTGGTCATGTGTCATGGGTGAAGTGTCGGGTCCCGTCAAACATGGATGCCTCTACCCGATTAGTGTTGTTCGAAGCGGATGAAGACAATCTGTCGTCTGGACAGTGGGATGTAGGGCCAGGTTTGTTACAAATCCAAAACCCAACCAAGTCCTATGTCACCATTCCAATTGGTAACAACACCAATCATGACATCACAATACCACGCAAAACAGCTCTAGGGATCTTGCAGCATGTTGAAAATGTTGTGGAGGCTGATATCCATGACAAATCACAGCCTACCGCGATTGTCAGCGAGGTCACCACCACTCATGCCAGCAGCTCAGATTCACCTCTGTGGCACCCACCTGTAAACCTCGACCACCTGGAGGAAGAACAGCAGGAGGTTGCTAGAAAGATGCTGCATGAAGAATCAAATGCCTTTGCAAAGGATGGAGATGACATTGGCTGTATCCCAGACCTGCAAATGGTGATCAACCTTAAAGACGATGTCCCTGTGCAGAGAGCGTACACATCCATCCCCAAACCACTGTTTAAAGAGGTAAAGGAGTACATACAAGACCTCATCGTAAAGGGATGGATAGAGAAATCTAAGTCTGCTTATTCTGCCCCAGTGGTGTGTGTGCGGAAGAAGGACGGAACTCTGCGCCTCTGCATAGACTATCGCCTCCTAAATAAAAAAACTGTACCTGACAGACATCCACTTCCGCGTATACAGGATTTGACAGACACGCTAGGTGGGTATTCGATGTTCAGCATACTTGACCAAGGTAAAGCTTACCACCAGGGGTTTGTAGCAGAAGGGTCACGCCATCTCACCGCCTTCATCACTCCCTGGGGGCTTTATGAGTGGAAAAGAATTCCATTTGGACTTTCTAATGCGCCTGCAGCTTTTCAGAGGAGCATGGAGGAGATGTTGGGCTCCCTGAGAGACGAGTGCTGCGTTCCGTACCTGGATGACCTACTGTGCTACTCCAGATCCTTCAGTGACCACGTGGAGGTGATCCGCAAGGTTCTCCAAGCACTGCAACACCATGGGGTGAAGCTACGGGCGGAGAAGTGCGAGATGTTCCAGAAGGAAGTTCGCTATGTTGGGCGCTTAGTATCAGCTCAAGGAGTTCGAGTTGACCCCAAAGACCTTGACGCGGTGCTGGCTTTAAAAACCAAACCACCCCAAACAGTTGGTGACCTCCGACGGGTTCTCGGCTTCCTGAGCTATTACCGTTCCTACGTACAGGACTTTGCTAAAATAGCGAAACCACTGTATGAGCTGCTCCAAATCAAGTCATCCATGCCCCAACTCCCCCCACATTACTGCAAGTCCAAGGGTCCCCAACTCCCGTCCAAAGCACCTATTGATTGGAAGGCTGACCACCAAAGCACCTTGGAAAGGCTAGTCAGTATGCTGACCAAACCCCCAGTCCTCGCCTACCCCAACTTCGAGGAACCATTCGTCCTACACACTGATGCATCAGAAAAGGGGCTTGGCGCAATCCTCTATCAGCAACAGGGTGGGAAACTGCGAGTTATCGGATATGGATCACGAACTTTGACCCCAGCGGAACGGAACTACAGACTCCACAGTGGAAAACTCGAGTTCCTGGCTCTGAAGTGGGCAGTGTGTGAGAAATTCAGGGACTATCTCTTTTACGCTCCACATTTTACCATCTACACTGATAATAATCCACTCACCTACGTCATGAGCACCGCAAAACTTAATGCAGTTGGGCATCGCTGGGTTGGAGAATTGTCAGAGTTCCGCTTCAATATCAAATACAGACCTGGAAAAAGCAACATCGACGCCGATACTCTCTCACGCATCCCACTCGATATTGACAACTATGTGACAACATGCACTGAGGAGCTGTCTCAGGACGTGCTGCATGCAACCTGGGAAGGGGGTAGGGCAGCCCAGAAGAAAGATGTAGCATGGATAGCTGCACTTTACACCTCCTGCGCTGATGTAATGCCACAACCTCGTTCACTTCTGCCTGAAATAAGCCTCGAAGACCTGGCAAAAGCCCAACGAGAAGACCCTGGAATAGGGGAAATAATAAAACTGAAAGAGATCAAGAAGGCTCTTACTGATGAGGTCAGAAGGTCAGTGGGTGGGCCCACTCGCAAGCTCCTTCATGAGTGGAGTCAACTACATTTGGAGAATGGAGTCCTGTACCGCCGGACAGCAGAGAGAAAACAGTTGGTCCTGCCTGTCAAGTACCGGTCAGTTGCCCTGAAACACCTCCATGACAACATGGGACACGTTGGTACAGAACGTGTGCTCCACCTCGCCAGAGAGCGTTTCTATTGGCCGTACATGAAGGGATATATAGAGGATTATGTCACAAGAAAATGCAACTGCATAAAACAAAAGAAACCCTCCACACATGTTCGTGCACCGATGGGGGGCCTGACCTCTGCTTCCCCTCTCGATCTGGTCTGCATTGACTACCTCCATCTAGAGAAGAGCAAAGGAGGCTTTGAGTATATTCTGGTAGTAATCGACCATTTTACCAGATTTGCTCAGGCTTACCCAACTAAAAACAAATCAGGACAGACCGCAGCTGAACGAATATACAACGACTACATACCTCGTCTTGGTTATCCAAATCGTCTCCACCATGACCAAGGACGTGAGTTCGAGAACAACCTTTTCCGCACCCTCGGACGGCTGTCAGGGGTCGGACACTCTCGAACATCCCCGTACCACCCGCAATGTAACCCTGCGGAGCGGTTCAACCGCACACTGTTGCAAATGTTACGGACACTGACAGACAGGGAAAAGGAGAGATGGAAGGAACATCTACCACAAATGATACACGCATATAATTGCACTCGTCACGAGTCCACCAGATACTCACCCCATTATCTGATGTATGGACAACACCCCCGTCTCCCCGTGGATCTCTTGTTCGGATTGTTGGAAAACAACGGCTCAGTGACACACAAAGGATATGTTGAGAAGTGGTCAAAAAGGATGACAGAAGCGTACAAGATTGCAAACAAAACTAGCCTGTCGTCAAGTGCAAAGAACAAGTCCTACTATGATCAAAAGGCGAGGGGGGTGGTCCTCAAACCACAAGACCGAGTACTGGTTCGGAACATGGGCGAGCGTGGTGGACCCGGTAAACTTCGCTCATACTGGGAGAAGAAGATTTATGTGGTGAAGGAGCAAATCTCAGACAATCCTGTATATGTCATTCAGCCTGAGGGAGACCCAAATGCGAGAAACAGAATCATACACAGGAACTTGCTACTTTTAGTCAATGACTTACCTGTTGAGGGTCCAGCACAGTCAGCTGACACGGTCTTAACACTCCCTCAGAGACAAAAACAACCTCGACAGAAGGCAAGCTCTGCTGAAAATGATGGGATATCAGACACTGACGATGAAGATGAATGGACAGGAGGTTATTGGTTGAGAACACCTGTAGTCAGGACGGAAACTGATCAGTCTGGACGTGGCAGACAAACAGCCTCAGAGGGAGGGCAAAGGTCAGTGTCAAAGCAGTTTCCTCCTGCAACAGTGCCTGTTCAGACTCCAAGGAAACCGACCATTACCCACAGAGAACATTCAAGGACTGTACCAAGAAGTGGAACCGAACCTATGGATACATACTTACCTGATGGACGAGAGATACCTGAAAGAGGCAATACACACACAGATGTGACAAACTTACCTGAAGGAGAGCACAAACAAAACATCCCTGTAAAAGAAAGAGAAGTGGACTTACTGGGTGGCAAATCAGAGACAAATGACCAACATGATGCCGTATATCCACCTCAGCCTGAAGAGGATGACCAAAATGACCAGGCTGAACAAGTACAGGTGGAAAGACCAAGCTCTCCCCTTCTAATGACTTTGCCTGCAGAAGATGAACTCAGAGAGGTTAGGAGGTCAGCCAGAGAGAGGAGACCGAGGCCGATGTTCACTTATGAGTCACTGGGTCAGCCTTCAATACAAACCCATGTAGATTCCATCTCCTCACAGATTACCGCAGCCTCCCTGCCTTTCATGCCACACATAACCAGACAGTTCATCTTACCTGCTCCTTACACGCCACACATGTACATGCCTTACACATATTACATGCCAGTCACAACACAAGTTTATTAAAAAAAAAAAAAAAAGAAAAAAAAGTTTTTTCTGGTTGTAACAAATGTCGGGAGCCATTTTTGTTTGTCGGGGTGGATGTGATACCCACAAAATAAGTGTTTTGTTGAAATGTTATTGTCTTATTTCCTTTGAGAGCCACTTTTAAGTTTATTGCTATTGTATTATTTTATTATAGTCAGTCTAATTCAGGATAAGAAGTCACACAGAGAAACAAAAAAAATGATATGCTATTGCGTGAAATGGACACGGGGTGGCAGCACCTACTGGCAGCGTCGCTCGGACTCTTTACAACGCAGCGCGGAAGCGGAACTCATAATCCAGATGAATGGAGAATGAGCAACAGTTGTCTCGCTTTGCTGATTTCTGTGTTACTTTTCCAGAAAACTCCTATCAGAGGATTATCTATATATCTGTCAGCGGGGACCAGGCCGGACCCGCTACACAAGGGTGAATGTCAGGTCGAGACCTAGAAGATAACAAACCTTGACAAATATTCAGGAGTCCAGCAAACACACAGGAAGCTACTATTTACTTGCGGCAAGGCGAGAGCAGACCAACACACACCCTGTCAGTCACACCCTGGGGTGCGGTTGTGCAGTCTCTTTTTATTATGTACACACACACATTCAAGGAAGCACAGTGTTTCTTAACAGTTCTAAAATGATTGGTTAAAATTGCAGTCATATGTTTTACACAGAGAGGGGAATCCCCTGAGTCAAAGCAATGTAGACATTTGCTCAACATTATTAAACAGCATAGATAAGAACAGATGATAACATGTTTATACATTTTCTCTCTGTCAGTGAACACATATACTACTTATTTCCTCTCTCACACAGTGTGCTTACTGTGGCAGGAGGACTTACAGTTTATTCACAGTACCTCTCTAAGCAGCAACAGGCACCTTGTAAAGCCTCATTCAATTACATGTTAAATCTGGTCTCTGATGTCAGCCTTTGAGACACAGGTAGGTAATTTTTAAAACTGCCATTTCTCAGCCATCTTTCACACTATCTACACAAATTTACACGTATGTACTCAGCAAAGCCTTCTGTCGCTGAAGATGGGTTTTCCTGCATTTTCCACTTTGTCTCGGACAGAGTTACACTCCCAATCAGTGATTACATTTGATTCACCCGTTCAACTGTCACCACTCACTTAAGTTACTCTAGCTGCTCTGCCTTTTCCCACTTTGCGTTTAATCTGCTTCTTCTCCTGTAGCTGCCACAGCTTTTGCCTCACACAGTCAATTTATAGCTCATTTTGGAGCTACACATGTCCTCTCTCACCTACTGTGTACTTACAGTGGCAGGAGAGCTTACAGTGTATTCACAGTGACTCTCTAAGCATCAACGTGCACCTTTTAAAGCCTCATTCGCTCCCATGTTAAATCTTGTCACAGACTTCAGCCTCACAGACCTTAGTAGGTGCTTTTTTAAACTGTCAGGTCTCAGAATCCATCACACTGTCTACACAAATCTTACATGTACATGTATATGCTCAGTAAAGCCTCCTGGCACTTGATATCACAACATTAAACTACTGTGATGTACCGTTTTTGTATAAATCCAGCTTGTTTGTCTGTGTCAGAGTTACACTGCCATCTTTGTGCCCACTTTGTTTGATTCGCCTGTATCAGCCTGTATCTCTGCTCATACAGAGTTATACTAACACTCACATTACAGGCAGTGGTGGGCAAGTAGCTAGAGAGGAGAGCTTGCTACTGAGAAGTCACTCGTTCAAACCCCCTTTAGACGCTACTACTGACACAAGTTACTGCTATTTTGCTTACTATTATTTTAACTTTCTGCTTTAGTCACTACATCTACTACTTTTACACTGACACTACTACTAACTACTAACTTAATTACTACTTATTTTACTTTCTACTGTATTCACGTTTACACAGACACAATTATTAACTACTTATTTGCTTATTACTAATTTTACTTTCTACTATAGTTCCTAATTCTACTACTTTTACTCTAACTCTTGTTGAGATCCACCTAGAGTGCAATCTCACCCGGGCCGGGAGCGAGAAACAGAGTAGAGGAGGCAGGCGTTGAATCAAGGAAAAGTATTTATTAACGCAATCTGCAGAGAGCGGAGATCATACAACACCCTTTAATACTTTCTACTATAGTACCTACTTCAGCTACTTTTACACTGACAGTACTACTAACTACTTACTTGCTTGCTACTTATTTTAATTCTACTATATTCACTACCTCTACAACTTTCACATACTAACTATGAACTTGTTAACCACTATTTGCACTTTCACCTACACTCACTTCTATGACACTTCACAATCATCTAAATACTGTACATCCTTTTACACTAATTCAGCAGACATTCACCTATCTTTAGCTCCTGTTTACAGCTCGTTCAGCAGAGTTTTGGCAACTACGTGAACATCCAGCTGGTCCTCACGAGTGCGTACAGTTCGTCCATTTTATTCCCCAGAGATCTTACATTTCCTGTGATTACTGTAGGCATGGCTGGCTTGTACCTCCTCGCCTTGGCTTTAACCTTGGCTACAGTGCTGCAACACCAACCTTTCTGTTGTAGTTATTTTGGAATTATAGGTCATGTTGTGATCAGCAATGCCGGCTCCCTCAGCTCGATCAGCTGGTCGCGGATGTAAACAATGCCTCCATTCCGCTGTGCGTCGGTCTCGCCACCAAAAAGTAGAAAAAAGTAGCAGAATAGGCACAAAAACCGCATGAAAGTAACAGAATCCATGATGCAACTGTTACCTAAGGTGATACTCTTGTCAAGTAATAATAAGTTAAGAAAAAGTTGCATAAAATTAAGAAAACACTAAAACACAATGCGTTGACATGCTGCCACTGGCATGGCGCCATCATAGCTAGCTCGCATTAGCATTACGGACATCTGAGGTACAATTTCCACTGTAATTTATCATTCTGCTGATTATAAGAACTTAGCTAGCTCGCACTAGCAATAGCATGCTACCAGGCGTTACTAACGTGTCCAATAATGATAATACCCGCTACTGCCACCTGCAGTAGTGGAAGACATATATCAACCCACAGTGAGACAGCAGACCTTTTGCTGTCTTTAGCTCCTTTTCTGTTTGTTCAGCAGAGTTTTGCTGCATTTTCAGCACACCTGAATTTAACAAGTAGTAGTAAACATTTCTAAATATTAACCCTTAGATGCATGACTTACTGGATCCTACACTCCATAACTGGGTCAAAAATGTCCCGTATTAAAATCAATCGGTTTTCATGCAATTTTTGTCATTTTGGTTTTGAAATAATCATTTAAATTATATTTTAGTCCACACAAGAATGATGTCATGTTTGAATTTTTTTTTCTTCATTTTTTTAAACATTTTTAAATTGTTTTTAAAGTTGGAAAAGTTTACACGACAGCAATAGAACAATGTCAGTAACCATTTTTTGGGTTTCTGTGTGTGTGTCTGTGCTTTTGTGTGTGTGTGTGTGTGTGTGTGTGTGTGTGTGTGTGTGTGTGTGTGTGTGTGTGCGTGTGTGTGTGTGAGACAGACAGAGAGAGAGAGAGTATGAGTTCGTGTGTGTCGATGTATGTGTATGACACTGTCCAAAAAGTTCCTCTCACTTTTTGTGTGTTCTTGTGTCCTCTCTCAGTGCACAGGTAGTTTGTCTCACAATGGGACTCACAGTATACAGTTGAAACAAACTACCTGTGTCTGCCTGTGATCATTGCACACAGGTAAATTGCATTTCCCACACTGACGACTAACTTTCTGATCTTTGATGCTCAGGCAGATCTGACACACTCTCTTTTTATTTGGCCCTGTCCACTTCTTTCCTGTGGCCAAATTATGGCTTTTGTCACCCCACATCTCCCCATTGCTTCAATGACCGGAGTTTGAAGTTTGGGGGAAGTTTCCAGTCGACGTCTCATGTGTAACACGTCCACACACACACACACACACACACACACACACACACACACACACACACACACACACACACACAGTTTGTCGAGTAATGTTAGCTATCTTAGTTAGCTAGCTAGTGTTATTTGTTGATGCATGATAATAAGACATACTCTCCCACACAGTAGTCATGAATGGCACACACTTACATTTCTGAGGTAAATGATGATAATACTAACATGTATCAGATCTTACTGTGTAAAATAATCTTCTAATGGAGTGACACTGATGATATAGTATGTGTGTGACAGTCACAGTTGATAAGAAACAAAGGTTCCAGTGAAATACCATAGGAAATGAATGCAGGTCATTTTTGACCCAATTATGGAAGAGTGCGGTAATAATACAAAAACTTGAATTTTGTAAAATGTATAAAAAGCAAGTTAAAAAATTAATGATTACCCTTGATAATCATTAATATTATTTAGCTAATAACCAAATTGATCCTCTTTGCATAGTTAGTACCCACTTTAATACATGTTGTGGCCTTCCCTAACACCCGCCATCCAATCTGACTCAGCTTGAGCTATTTTGCAAAGAAGAATGGGCAATCATTTCATTCTCTGGATGTGCAATGCTGGTAAAGACATAGCCCAAAAGACAACTATAATTGCAGAAAAAATTGGTTCTATAATGCATTGACTCAGAGGGGCTGAATACAAATGCACACCACACTTTCCAGATCTTTTTGTAAAAAAGCTTGAAAACCATGTATTATTTTCTTTCCACTTCACAATTACCCCAAACCCCATTAATTTACATGAACGTTTATGGAAGTAAGTAAAGTGGAAAAATGTGAAAAATTTCAAGGTATATGAATACTTTTTCAGGACTTTTTCAAGTCCATTGTTGCTTCTTGTTTGCATTAAGTTTTGAGTATATGCTTAATTACTTAAAGGATGTGGTGTCATTTTGATTTTGAGTATTTTAAAGAAAACACTCCTCTCAAACATATTAGATAACTTTGGCCTTAATAAAAAAATCCTGTCATACAAAACATGAGCATGATAGTTAAGCAATAAAAGGCACCCGAGCTACATTTCAGTTGTTCAGTTTAATTTGTTCTTTATGCCAATGGTATTGATGTGTGTTGTGTTAGCTACTCTTCCAGTAGGAAGAAACCAAACTTCATGTCATTTACAAATCTTCTCCAATCTCAGAGCCATATTCTCAGAGTAAATGTCAAAGGATCACTCACTCTTTTCAACCTTTTGTTCTTTCATCAACAGGTTTCTTTTACTTGCAAGGCTGAATTGTTTTTTGCAATTAAGCTGTTCCACCATCTTCCATTACAGTCACTGGATCGATACTATGCTATTCTCTTGCCTGTGTGACATTCCTCGTTATGGAGCTCTGCTTAGGATAAGTCAGGCTGACTTGTCCTTTGCAGGACTCTTTTTTCTTGTCTCTTTTTTAAGAGACAAGAACAAAAGACTGGTCATGTCTTTGCTAAGGATGGTAACAATGATTAATTAACTGATTATTACCTGTTAATGTGCTCTAAATGGGAAATGCAACACAGGTAGAAAACAAGCAGACAGCAGTTTTCCAGCTGTGGTCATTTAAATAATTGCATCTTAAATGAGATAATTGCATCTTAATGTAACTAGAGGGTTATGGTATGGCCTGTATGGTCAGACCAGGATGAGTTTATAAATACTGATGTAAGAACGGTGTGAATTTGTGTTTCTAGGTATAAACTGCTGAGGTATTCCAAAGAGCGGCAACACTTGGATGGCCTCAACAATCTCATTTACAGCCCCCACATCTCCGTCAGCAGCCTTTACAAGAACATCACAGTGGACCTGTACCCTGAACTTGCCCCAATCACAGACTACTGAGCTGCCCCCTTGAGCCCTCAACCAACCTCTCCTCCACACCCTAACTCACCCAGCTCCTTCTCAGCTCCACCTCCTAGTGCAATTTTAACATTGTATAATCTCAGCGGGCGTGATGGAAGGGTTGTGGGGGGGCTCACCTTATAATGCTGCCAAGAAATCCTACTGAGAAATATAGAAAATTTAGACTGGAAAGAGAAGAAGGTAATGGCAGGGCTCTTATAGTGAACTGTGTGTGTGTGTGTGTGTGTGTGTGTGTGTGTGTGTGTGTTTGTCTGTGTCTGTGTGTCTTTTATTTGTGCCAGCTTAACTAGTATAATTTAGTTAAGGTCAGGGGGAGCAGCAGCATCTCAGTTCTGATGTTCACTGCAAAGCCTTAATGTGGCAGAACCACAGCTCCCTCTGCTCAGCTTCTAATGTATCACCATCACCTTACAAGCCAACAGACGTCATGTTGTCCCCCTTTTGGTGTCTTTTCTTTCATACATATCATTTTGGTTGGTCACTGTATTTCTATAAAAGGGAGGGATCTGAGTAAGGAATTCATGAGTATTTGTAATGCAGTTTTTTTTTGTTATATGCTATTTATTTTCTCCGATTCGAGAGGTTTGAAGAAGCACTTTTGTCTGTGTTACTCAGATATTTGCTGTTTGTTTGCTGCTGCTGACTTTGCATGAACATGTATGTAAATATTGTCCTCTTAAAGCTCAAGAACACAAGATCATATGTAAATATAGTGATATTTCACTGGATTTAAATTTTATTTTGGCAGCTACCTTCAGTGTGAGTTCTTCCTTGCAAGAAGATATTCTGACAGTGTAGGATGTTTGAACAAAACAGAGGTATTCAATTCTCAAGATTGTGATGTTATCAACTGCCTACCAAATTAGTTTTTTTTCAAACATAAATTATTTCATTGGTGTGTGCATTTTGACCTTTATTTCTTTATTCTTCCAAGCACTGTGTGGTAAGTATAGCTACTCCTCAACAGCAGTGTGCAACTGAGCCATTACAGCAGGATTTAGTTTTTCTAATGATTTAGTGCTATCTGAAGCAGCTCTTCATTGTACTGTACCATGCTCTGAGCATGGGGAGTGGGGTTAGATACCGTGTGTTTGCAATTTATTCATAGTGTATAAGGCAGCCAGAATGGCCAAAATGAGAGACACAATACATAAAATATTCAATTTCTTTTTTTGTTTTTTGTTGCACTTTATAAAAATTTATAAAAATGTGTATGATGATTGTTTGAACCCAATGTTCACTGTTAAGATTTAACGTTACTATCTCTAGGTTTTAATTTATCCTTGATTTGTATGTTTGGACATTTCTTTTAATTACATGCCCTGTGATCATAAATCAGAACTCTGGCCATTTTTAATCTGAAACTTATTTCCTGTCATATCACACTAGTTTACATTGTCAAATGGCCTTATGATGCGTCCCTTCAACCTCTATTTCCAGTTTGGGATTTTGGCCTGTGGTTTTGAGTCCAAATGGTGTTTTGGCATCACACTGTGAGACATGCAAAGACATCCCAATAAGAGCCTTTGTGACCAAAGACGTGTTAGAACTTTACAACCAAATGGTTCCTCTTTCATTGTTGCTGAGACCTACATTTAGAGATTTTTTTAAATATATTTTTAAAAAATGTTAAGCATTACATTTAAGCACTCTTTTTTATTACTAGGTCTACTTATCATAGCCCGGTATCTTAATCAAGAAATGAGGCCTTGTTGCTCAGAATGAGATAGACAACTACACAAAATTTAATTGCTGCTGAAATCCGAGGAGCAGCTCTGCTATATTGTTTTTTGATGAGGATGGGTGTTAATGACTTTCATTACAGTTTTATTTATGAATGACAAAACAAAGTTAATTAGTCACTTAGTTGATATGCCAAACATGCCAAACTGTGAATAGATTTTGATAATTGTCAATATCTTCTGAATTTCGACTGTTAAAAGTAATCCATACAAATTAATTTTAATGTTAAGTTTAGTGTAAAGGCCAAACAGTTATTAGAATGGAGAAAATAATCAGCTAAGTTAATAATCAGATGAGGTAAGAATTCTTTTTTTTTTCAACTTAAGTTATGATGTGCTGCATCTAACTGAGCTCGTTGATGTGCCTCATCCACATTCGTGGATCTTATAACATCTTACAACATTCGTCATGACCAAAAGTGTATTAGAGTCTTCTCGTGTGACTCTGCGGGTTCACAGTCCACTCCTTTTATGTTGACTTTATGTGCTTTGTGTCAGTAGGTGGCTAATAAAAGCATGTGTTTCTTTCAAAATCGGGGATACTTTGTCAGAGGACATGTTGAAACTAACAAATCAGTTGTAATAACACGAGCTGTTGAATTTTTGTCATTTGTCATTTGGCTTTCATAACAGGACGTCTGGAGTTGAACACATTCTCAAGAAGATAACTCAAACAGATGCTGTAATGAGCTGATAAGAAATGTTTACACTAGATGGATAGATAGGAAAATACAATACAGGTTGGAAATGGCCAGTGTGGGTTTTATTTATCTGTCTAGTTCAAAGCATTACATGTCAGGCAAGACACCCAGGGTTCCTCCATACAAATACTGCACATACCTCCAGAAATGGGTCTGATGTATCCCGGTGTAACCTCATCAACCCCAGCCCCAACCCTTTATGTTCTTTTGTTCAGGTAAACAGACCAAATCTGAATGAGAGAAAAGCCGAGTCAGCAGTCTGTGATACTTGAAACCTTAATAATAAATGACGATGTGTAATAAAATATCAAATGTGAGGCCTATTTGCGTTCAAGGAAACAGCTTGATCAGCTGTAATTGAGCATAGATTTACCAGGGTCAAAATTATTAGTAAGTCAGTAAGGCTTTGAGCTGTCACTTAAGAATACATCATGACAAAAACAAAAGAAATCAGTTCAGATTGGAGACAGAATTGTTGATGCTCACAAACCAGGATATATACAAAGTTATCACAATGTTTCTAAGTGTCAAGAACTGGAGTGAGAAGCATCAAGAAATTCAACGAGAGCCACACAGAACAGAACAAGCCTGGCAGAAGTAGGACACGAAAGACTTTAGAAAGAAAACTAGTAGGAGATGTTTTTCAAGACCCCAGAGCAACTGCTAAGACACTAGTGAATGAGCCAAGTCAGGAATTGTAGTCTCAAAGAAGACAGTCGCTAGACCTCTGCACAGGAATGGGCTGTGAGGCTGCAGACCAAGAAAACCTCCACTTCTCCAGAAGAGACATCTTCAAGCCAGACTGAAGTATGCTAAGAACAACCTGGAGAAAGATTATGCATACTTGAAGTATTTTCTTTGGTCAGATGAGACAAAACTAGATCTCTTTGGGCATAGAGACATTGTTTATGTTTGGAGAAAGAAGGGAGAAAGAAGAACATTGTCTACACATTGCAATACATTGGTGGGATTGTTATGCTCCTGGACCTGGCAATCATGTCATGGTGGAAGGAATCATGAAGAAAGAAGGATATGTGAATATTTCGAAAGAAAACCATAAGAAAACTGGATCTGGGCCATTACTGTCTTCCAATATGACGACGACCCAAAACATTTGTCGATCCTGGTGAAGAACTACTTCGGAGCAAAGTGAACGTTATTGACTTGTCTGCACAAAGTCCTGACATGAATCCCACTGAATATCTGTGGGCTGAACTTAAGATGAAGGTCCATGCTTGAAGGCCATCAAATCTTGATGGATTTGAAAGATTTAAAAAAGAAGAATGGGCTGAGATTCTTCAGGAGACATGTCAAAAAATTGTTAAACACTGCAGCAAATCACTGCAGGCTGTTATCCAGCAAAAAGGATACATGATTGATTACGATCAAGGGGGCTAATAATTTTGACCGTGGTAGTTTGTGTTTTTTGTTGAATAATTTCATTTCTGTACGCAAAGTTCAACAATGTAAGCATTCAAAAATAAAGCTAGGATGTTTGAAAAGACTGTGTTAAAAAAAATTTTTTTCACAGCACTTGGACACAGTAGCATCCCCTGGCAGCATGCTAATGCTACCGCGAGCTAGCTAAGTTCTTATTATCAGCAGAATGATAAATTACAGTGGAAATTGTATCACGAATGTCCCTAATATTGAGGAAATTGAATCGAACACAACTGGATTTTTGTTTTTGTGTTTGATGACGTTTCACCTCTCATCCAAGAGTAGCCTCTAGTCCCAGCCTAGTCAAAAATTAAAACCAAAAATCAATTTGCGTTCGATTCAGTTTTCTCGAGATAACTATGACCTGGATGAATGAGAATATTCACAGGGTAGATGTCCCTAATGCTAGCATGAGCAAGCGCGAACTAGCTAAATTATTATAACCAGCAGAAATATAAATTACAGTGTGAAATGTGTTACAGACATAACTAATGCTAGCGCTAGCTAGCTAAGTTATTGTAATCAGCAGAATTATAAATTGTAATGCAAATTGTATCAGAGATGTCCCTATTGCTAGCGTGAGCTAGCGCGAGCTCAATGAGGCAGGTTCCCCTCTGTACGGGACATCCTACAAAATAAAAAAACAATGAACTTTCCATTATAGCACTGCATAGGGGTGTCACAGTTGGGGCACATCTTCAAAGACTGCGAATTTGTTGCGAGTTATCAATAGAATTCGACAAAAAACGTTATCTCGACGACCTACAAATTAAATCAACAGTTCGGGCAATATTCAGACCAAATCAGATCACTTTAAAACCCCCAGCCCCCATTAACAACTTCCTTAAACTCACAGGTCCTAAATTATTATCTAAAACATACAAACTACTATTGCAATCAGCTCACACCCTTTCCCTCCCAACCATAAAGTGGGCGACGGACATGGGCATTAGAACACCGCCAGAATTTTGGAACCCAGTCTGCATCAGTACCTTTAAAATGACACAAAGTGCAAACTTGCAGCTCATACAATACAAAAAACGTTATCTCGACAGAACCCATCACACTGGGTACAAGATGTTTAGAATGGGCTTGTTACAGTTCAACACGTGACCACACTGCACATGCAACACACCCGATACTTATATACTTGCGTTTTGGCACCGAACTCCAGTAAATGCCTGACATAAAATATGCACAGATCTATCATCACGCTTCAGATATACAATTCCACCCTCACCCATTCTGTGTCTGCTTGGCGACCTCACTAGTATTACAACAGAAATAAGTCAAGGCCCTGTGCCTTGTCTGTTCCTCTGGCTGTGGGCGGGTCTCGGTGTTGGGTCTTGGGAATGGGAGCCTGGTCCTGCCTGGGTGGGCATCTCGTTCCCACATGTTAAACAAGTAAACAAATAATCTGGGGCCATGGAATATTTTTCGTACAAATCAAATCAAAATGTCTTCAATGAAAAGAAACAAAAAGGGTGAACATTTTTCTTTATAAAATTTATTTAAGTTAGAATTTCATAAATCCAACCAAACATAGAACTACTGTAATTGAAAATATAAGTCTAAATATCTTTTTTGGCTCCTGACAGATTTTAGTTTGGAGAAAAATTAAGTGTGATAATAAACTGGTGTAAACATAGAATATCATTTTAACAGGGATGAGACAACATCTCTCATGCAATCACACAATGTGAATTATATATGTAATATAGCAGGCCAGAACATAATCCAATGTTTGTGGGTCTGTATTTGGGACTAAGTCAAAACGTGCTTTATTGTGGGAGTGTCCATGTTGAAGGCACTTGTCACCCAGAGCTGACTGATATTTTAATAGCTATTGAAATCAATGGACTTTAACTGTTTAGAGGTCTGGATCAGGATATAAGAACAAGTATAAAAGAAACCAGACGATCTCCAGGAGCTCACTATGCTGATAACCACAACCAGACAATTTACTGTTTATCTAATCAAATTTTATTTATGTAGCCCATATCCAGTGTGCAACATGTGTGCCGACCCACCAATGTTGAGGGTGTTGCGGTTCAGGGTCGAAACACCCAATGATCGTTGGATACCGCCTGATGATATCAACTCTTCCTGGCCAAGGCTACATTCACCAAAAGTGAATGAAGGAGAAGCATCTTGGATGAAACTGTAATCAAATAGTTAAATTAAAATATTTAATGTTACACATAAATAACATTAAATATGTTATTTATTTAATGTTATTTAGGGTAAAAATTTAGGGTGAATTGACTTTCAAAAATTCACACCAGTTCACACTGTTAACAAAATGAAACAAAATGTTCATGTTTTTTTCAACGTGAGCCATTTTATAAACAACATACCATACATACCCGCTAGCAATCAGCGTCCATTCCCCTTCAGCGGTCTTCTGAAACACCTTGAGTGGCACTGATCCGGCCGGAGCCCCTTGAACTGCATCTAGGATTTTCACCATCAGAGGACACTTTGTATCCGAGCCCCCATGTTTGTCCTTCATCAGGTACAAGCCAATTAATCCCTTGCTGCTCATTGTAACAGCATACATTTTTACACATGTACATATGAAATTACAAGACTGCCCGTCATTCAATCCCAATCCAATTACATATTTCAAATTAGGGACCCAGTGTAGCTGGCTTCTGGTTAGGTTTCCTCACTGTACTGCATAAAAACATAATTCAAATGTCAAAATGGACAGCTCTATCTGGACATAGTGGCTATTACTGTTCTCAGGAATATGTCTCAATAATTCTGAAATATTTAACTGAACTGAGTGCAGAGAGAGCAACAAGTAGAAAACAACCAAAAAATCCTAGATTTTGGATAAATTAGCATTGTGGTATCATTGTTTCCATGAAATTACAATTTAATTAGTGATTGATTTTCTATCGATTTTTGAATTGGCATTTGTTGTGTGAGCTAGAGTGAGTGATGTGCAATAAAGGAAAACTCTCACAAACGATTCCCCCATTCTGGCCCCACATACAGAAAACCACACATCAACACATTGACACTTTGTCAGGATTATTACGGAGCAGATTTAGACGCAGAATTATGGAGAACAGACAACAATCAATGTGCAGTATCTGTACAGAGAACAGACAACAATCAGTGTGCAGTGTCTGTAAAAATCCAGTCTATTAATCTATTAGACTGTAAATCAATAGAGGGTAATTTTGAGGTTATATAAAATGTCTTTCAATACAAATCATCATCATCAGACAGTGTTATAACTATGGATTGTTGCTCATAGTATATATGTTCACCCTTGCCTCTCATTAACCTTAACACCTTTATTTCACACCTTCGATAATGGGTTTATTGTTTTATGACCCCTTTAATTGTTTTATGACCTCCGTGACACTGTCCTGACCCACCGACCTTTTGATTTATGACCCGTGACGCGTGTCACCGTGACCTGTGGATGACCTGCGAATGACCCGTGACAGTGGGGGAGAAATCCGCGCATGCGTACGACAAGACGCTAGCCTTAGCTGTTAGCTTATTAGTTAATTCTAATAAGCTAACAGTAGAGCACTACTGTTGACGGCCGATTGCTGACTGCAATCCATCTGATCACGAAACTACAGACAAAACAGTTTCCGTGTGTCTCTGCTATGTGCTTATGTATCACTTCTGTGAGGAACCTTGTCAGTCGGCAATGAGGACAACAGGTAATAATTTCAAAGAAGGCTTTTTTATTTACCCAAAGTATAATGTAACAAAATTTCTCAAACAAAGTAATAAAGGATTGGGCCCATAAAAGAGGATAAATTTGTATTGTTTTTGTTGTGTGGGTTCACAATGACAACACCGTTGGTTTCTTGAAAGACCAGGTACTTTATGTCGGACAGGTCACGATGACATACGGACAGATAACAACAACCAACATGTCTGACCTACAAATGCATGTGTAGAAAATTAATTTCCCCATGTGGGACGATTAAAGGTGTTCTTACTTTCTACATCAGCTTCATATACTAAGCAGATGTGCTGTTATCATTATATCTTCCTTTTTTTTTAAGAATAAAAGCATTCTACTTAAATTCAAACATAACCTCTTTTAGTTCAAAATAAAGACCCTTTACTTCTTTGAACATTACTTTTGTTTTTTCAAAACATTTTTCCAATTATAAACATAAGCTCTCACTCTGTCCTGACAACTTGTTTGCCTTTATATCAGGAATAAAGAAAGATATCTCTTTTTTGACTTGTTAAGCTAAAAAAGAGATATCATTAAAGTTAATGACAGAACCAGCTTGCACTAACCTCAGTCTGTACTAGCAATTAAAGAGATACGACATAATAACCTCACAATCAACATATAAACACATTTAAATCTGTTCAATGAGTCTCTCATTGAACAGATCATCACATTTCTTGATGATTTTCTGAGTGTTTGTTCATACATGTGGTTAGGTTCCTCAGGTGATGGGGTCTTGAGTGTGTGTTGGGGTTGTTCAGCAGTCTCGAGCCTCTGTTCAACTGGTGCAGATTCCTTAAGAAAATCTCTGCGATTTCGTCTCAGGAGAGCACCATCTTCTGTCTGAACAGTGTATGACCTTCATTGAACTTCACTTAGAACCTTTGCATTCTGTGCCCATGTGTTTGTTTTGTCTTTAAACCTCACTTGGTCCCCAGCATGCAGTTCAGGTAGGCTCTTTGTTCCTCTGCCATACTTCTGCTTTGCTTTTTGCTGCTCCTTGAAATTCTTCACCCTGTTTCCCTCTTTTGTTTTAAGCACGTCATTCTGGATGGGTAGGTTTGATCTCAGGCGCCGTCCCATTAAGAGCTGAGCAGGTGACATACCACACTCAAGTGGAGTTGTGCGGTATACCAGCAGGCTCTGGTAGAAGTCAGTGTCACTGTCTCATGCCTTGCCCATCAGCCTCTTCACTGTCTGGACTGACTTTTCCAATAACCCGTTAGACTGCGGGTAATGAGGACTCGATGTAGTGTGAATAAAGTCCCATTCTGTGGCAAACTGCTTGAACCTCATGTTGGAAAATTGTGGCCAAGCATAATGCCAAGATGCCTAGTATGTATCTTCTTGAGCATGTTTCCTCGCAGACTCTTTGGAATTACTATTTTGTTTCCCTTGTATATGATGCCTTCCACGACATAGAGGGTAATTTTGACATCTCTGCTCTGCAGTTCCAACACTCTTGAATAACGGGTGAGCAGTCTTGTCTACCGTTGGGCCATCCATCTATGATTGTTTTACACAGTGTCCCTAATGTGTTATCTTGTTTGTCTCAGTTTTTATGAACTCCGTTTTCCCATCTGCGACAGGCAGTGCTCTTGTGATCATGTCCACGTATGCTTTTACATCATCATCCATTTTAGTGTTCGCCGGCTCTTTTGGTCAACAGCTCTGGATAAAGTGTCAGGTGTATACATCAGCTTACCAGGGGTGTACATCACGTTGAGTGTGTATCGTTGCAGCCGGATCATCATTCTTTGGATTCTCAGTAGACAGTCATTGAGTGGCTTTTGGAACAATGCAATCAGTGTTTTATGGTCATTTTCCACACTGAATGCTTGTCCTGACACAAACTGATGGAATCTTTCACAGGCATATACTGAGCAGTTCTTTTTCAATTTGTGCATATCTTGTCTCCGTGTCCGTCACGGATCGCGATGCATATGCAACAGGTTGCCAGTCATCATGCTTCTGCATAAGAACAGCACCAAGCCCACTCTGTGATGCATCTGATGAGATCTTAGTAGGTCTCACAGGATCATAAAACTTGAAAACTGGCTCTTCTGTAAGCAGCTTTTTCAAGTCACACCATGATTTTTCATGTTCATGATTCCACTCCCATTCAACTTTCTTTTCAGTCAACTGTCGTAGTGGTGCCATCTTTTCTGAGAGATTGGGTATGAATTTCCCCATGTAGTTGATCATGCCATTAAACCTCTGTACATCCTTTTTACATTGTGGCCTTGGCATGTTGTCGATTGCTGACATTGCAGATCCTGGGATCTCGTCTGACGCCTTCCCTGCTCATGATGTCTCCCACAAATGTCAGTTCCTTCACTCCAAGCTGGTATTTCTGATTATTCAGTTTCAGGTTTGCTATTCTTGTTGCCTCCAGAACATTTCTCAGTCTCATGTCATGTTGAGCTTTTGTACTCCCCCACACAATGATGTCATCCATTGAAGTGTCGACTACTTCCAGTTGTTCATAAATCATGTGTATTGTCTTGTGATACACCTCAGGTGCGGAAGCTATGCCGAATGGCAGTCGCCTGAATCTATATCTGCCAAAAGGACTATTGAATGTGCACAGTTTTGAACTTGCATTGTCCAGCTTTAGCTGCAAAAATCCAGATGATGCATCAAGTTTGCTGAAGTATTTCGCATTTGCAAACTGTGACATTATTTCTTCTCTCTTTATTGCTCTATTAAGATCTCTAGGGTCCATGCACACTCTGGCTTTTCCATTCTTTTTCTCAACAATAACAAGAGAACTCACCCACTCAGTTGGTTCAACAATCTTCTCAATCACCTCCAAGTTCTCCATCCTGTCCAACTCATCTTTCAGCGGCTTTTGAAGAGCAAATGGTAGTTTGCAGCATGGGTGAATGACTGGTGGCACACTTTTATCCACTCTGATTGTGTGTTCTCCAGAAAGGCAGCCAAGACCCTTGAATAGGTCATTATATTCTTTCATCAACTCATCATAGTCCACATCATTGTCAGTTTCCACTACAAGCATTCTCTTAACTAAGTTCAATCTCTCACAGGCAGATAAACCTAGTATGGGCTGTACATTCTTCAGCACCACAATGAATGCTAGTGTATGTTCTTTGTCCTTGTGTGTAACTTTAACCACACATTTGCCTTTCACAGGTATTTCTGCTCCTGAGTATCCACTTACTTTCACTTTTGTTGCGTGTATTTTAGGTCTCTGTCTGATTTTCTTGAAGTCTGCTTCTGATATGACATTCGCTTGAGCTCCGGTATCAAGCTTAACCTGCATGTGCGTGTCATTCACCATGAGTGTCATTATCCAATCCCTTTTTTCCATTTTCAATCAATCAATCAATCAAGTTTTATTTGTATAGCCCATATTCACAAATTGCAATTTGCCTCATAGGGCTTTTTGTTTTCTGTCACATTATCTTCATCCACTGCATGGACTTTGCTTTGCTTTGTGGCTTGACTTTTGCAGCAGCGAGCATAGTGGTTATTTTTTATTACAGTTGTTGCACATTTTGCCATATGCCGGACACTTTTTAGGAGGATGCTGCGTGCCGCACTGACCACAAGTCTTTTCTTTACTGTCTCTGCTAGCTGGTGACTTTGATTGTTGTTCAATTTCAGAGGCAGTTATTGACTCTGTGTGTGTTTTTGTTCACAGCATCTACCTTGCAGCTGTCACTGAACAGTTCTATTGCTTGTACTTTCACAGCCTCCACCGCTCTGCATAGGTTTAATGCTTTTTCCAGGTTGAGATTTCTTCTCTCAGTAGTCTCTCCCTTAATGCATTATTTGGAATCCCGCACACAAGTCTGTCCTTTAACAAAGAGTCTGTCAGTCCTCCAAATTCACATGTCTTACTTCTGTTCCGCAGCTCTATTACATGCTGATCGACCGTCTCCCCTGTTTTCTGTACACATGTGAAGAATCTGTGCCTCTCAAATGTCACATTTCTTTTAGATATGCAGTAGGCCTCAAACATCTCCATTATTCTATTCAGTTTCATTCCATCTCCATCAGTAAACGTGAAGTTATTATAGACTTCCAATGCGTCCTCACCCACTTCATGCAGAAACATTGATGCTTACTTTTTGTCACTTGCCTCGTCAAGTCCAATTGCAGACAGGTACAAAGCAAAGCGTTGACTGAATCTTCTCCAATTTTCAGCCACATTTCCAGTCAGCTGAAGGGCTGGTGGTGGGTGTAAAGCTGTCCATGTTGTCGTCGCTAGGTCCCTTTTTTTTCGGCGGGTTACCAACCCAAAATTTACTGTTATGCTGATGTGTCGATACCGTTAGCTGAGTGGCTAACGGCGCTAGCACGCCCCAGTAGCTCATCCTCGTAGATTATGTTTACGTCCGTTACCTCTCTTCAAGTCCATCTTCTGACACCATGTATTGTTTTTGTTGTGTGGGTTCACAATGACAACACCGTTGGTTTCTTGAAAGAGCAGATTATGTCGGACTGGACAACATGTTACACGGTTAAACTACTCTCAGACCTGAACGCCCCCTGCTGTCTGATAGTATAAGCAGCATGTACATCAGCTTCAAATACTAAGCAGATGTGCTGTTATCATTACAAAATTAACAGAACTGTGCAAAAGTCAACTGAACAAACTAACAGAAGGCAAAACAGAGAGACCTTTCCACTGAACACTAAAAGGAGAACTTATATACAGGATGATCAGCCAATTCTAAACTCAAGAGGGGTTAATACTGAACACCAAAAACAATAACTAATTTACAAACAAAGCAAATCAGGACAATTAACTTAGAACAAACATCTAATTTAATCAATATTTAACCAAACCAAATTAAATTACTAATTGCATAAAGAAAATAAACAGAAAGCTCTAAATTTATAACAAAGGTTTCTATCAAACAAAGTCTGAAAATCTGTTTTAGACGGGTAGGATAGTACACCCACGTTGAAAATAGGACTGTGTAGGGCAGGGGTGTCAAACGTACGGCCCAGGGGGTCCAGTCCGGCCCGCGATAAATCTGCAATATGAAAAAATCCACAAAAATCAAAAAATCATGAACTACATTTTTCTTTATAAATATGCTGTTTAGAATTCTCCAAGTCAGAAATGAGTTTGTATTCATGCCTTTGTTTTGAAGTGAGTGTTTTATTTTGTAGGTAGTTTAGGCACTTCCCTTTCCTGCCTCACATATACCAGACCGAGCTGTTGTTTACAACTCGGTTGCAGCTGTAACCTACATGAACGTAACCTACATCTGATGATGTAGGTTACGTTCATGGTGATGTCAACTGAATGTGTACACCACTAGGATATGTCCTCTCATATATAATTATGAAGTTTGAGTGCATTCGCAGCAGCCGAACTGAAAATACACGTCTAACGTGCTTCCCCAGAACAAGTGCGATTATGGCGTTTTCAGCTCGAAATCAGCTCTTTTTACTCACTTTTGCTGTGATTTGCTGAAAACGCACAGAGACCCCAGATTTCATGTCTGCACAACTAGGATATGTCCTCTCATATATAATAATGAAGTTTGAGTGCATTCCCAGCAGCCGAACTGAAAATACACGTCTAACGTGCTTCCCCAGAACAAGTGTGATTACGGCGTTTTCAGCTCGAAATCAGCTCGTTTTACTCACTTTTGCTGTGACTTGCTGAAAACGCACAGAGACCCCAGATTTCATGTCTGCACCACTAGGATATGTCCTCTCATATATAATAATGAAGTTTGAGTGCATTCCCAGCAGCCGAACTGAAAATACACGTCTAACGTGCTTCCCCAGAACAAGTGCGATTATGGCGTTTTCAGCTCGAAACAAGCTTGTTTTACTCACTTTTGCTGCATATGTCGAGTGGCAGCATCCAATCTC
The DNA here is from genome assembly GCA_016785345.1 of Trinectes maculatus. Classification (NCBI taxonomy): domain Eukaryota; kingdom Metazoa; phylum Chordata; class Actinopteri; order Pleuronectiformes; family Achiridae; genus Trinectes; species Trinectes maculatus. The sequence continues at coordinate 45,390 of JAFBJQ010003622.1, forward strand.
ATTTGCTTAATGGATCTGTTGCACATTATAGGATCAAAGAGCAAAGAGAGGGAGAGATAGAGAGGTTGCACAAGGGACACCTTTAGTCACCAGGCAACAGGGAAAAAATGTTAAAAAGATAAATTTCAGCTGAGGGCAAAGGTTCAAAGTTCAAGGTGCAGTTTGCCACCCAAATTTATTTATACCCCTAATAATCATGAGTGGATTGAATAGATGGTTTGTCCCTGACCTTGGTGATCAGGCAAACCTTATGTCACTATATCAAAGCAGACAGGTAGACACGTCTGCGAGGTGTGACGGCTGCCGCAGTCGGCGCAGGGATCGAGGGCAGGAAAGACGAGCCAGAGGGAGGGTGGTATGTAGAGCAGGAGTAAAGGGAGGTGAAGGGGCGCCGCATTTGCATTTCGTGTAGAATGAGGAGCAAGCTGAAGGGTATATGAAGGACAGTTAGTGCAGAGCTGCAGTGGCTTTTTATTTTTGCATGTTTGTGGATTTGTTTGTCTCCATGTGAATGTGTATATAAATGTATACATTTGTGTGTGTGTGTGTGTGTGTGTGTGTGTGTGTGTGTGTGTGTGTGTGTGTGTGTTCACTGCCCTACTGATGACAACATCAAAATCTGTTTTGAACTTTCTCCACGCAGCGGATCCCTCCTGAGACAAGAACTCCACTTGATTCTCTGAGCATTAGCCATCAAACAGCCATCCCCGGTTACATTAAATGTATTTAGATCTTACAAAGTGCTCCCCCTTGACTCCATCACTTCTTTCAATGACTTAAGAAGCAAAATGGAGGATGAGGAGGAGGGGGTGGTGAATAGGAGAAGAGGGAGCTCGGGGATTTACGGTGACTAAATGCCGGGGTCAGGCAGGGTGTGTGGCAGCGGTATTGATCAGTGAGGCATGCAGCGCATACGTGGCCCGAACCCTGACCCTTAAACAGGGAATGAATCTCATTCCAATAGACTGGAGTGTCTGGTGCTGCATGCGCACACAGAGAAACACATAAAAACACACACACACCCCACTCATACATATGTGCAGATACACTCAGGCGCTTGCTGCCATTGCTACTCAACAGCACACTGCCCCTTCTGTCCTCGATCAATACCAGCAGAGCATGATTTCCACATTATAGAATGGCAGTGCCTTAATAAAATGTCAATGTGTGTATCTATGTTTTTTATTTTAAGAGAGAATAATGAGGTATAAAATAAAAATAGGAACGAGAATGGCATTACTATATTTCCAGCTGCAGCAGGTGTCAGCAGTTGCATTTAAAAGCCATTTTTGTCCCCAATCAATCAACCTGCAAATTACACAAACACTGACTGGGTCTGTATTTTTCAATATGGAGAAAAGTGAGCCGCTGCACATGCATGGTCAGGGATAAGATTGTGGAGAAAAGAAAAAAAAAGGTTAATGGGTGAAAAATAATGCAAGAAATGATCAAATGTCCTGTCCCACTTAACCTGTAATTACACTAATTGGATGAAATCCACACAAGGACACACACGTGTGTGAGAATTAAGGCATAATTCATAGATGCTTAGAAAGAGAATATTTTTTCACCCACAAGGACAGAAGGCCTGATGAACACACAATGGAATACTGTTAAAAATTTAACTGAACATTTCACACAGATTATTATTATTATTGTTATTATTATTGTTATTATTATTATTATTATTATTATTATTATTATTATTATTATTATTATTTCAACATTTTAACTTTTGATTACATCATAATTAAATATCATAAAAATCAATGCTTTAATGATATTTTAATTTTAATAATTATTTCTAACAAATATCTTAAACCAATCTTTGTTTTTTAGTTTCTACTTTTGCACCATGTAATATATGGTGCAACTGTTGTTTTGTTATGACATTCACATATCACAGATGATAGAGTAAATCATCACATCCAAAACACAAAGTGACAATGACTTCATGGAAATGAACATAATCACATTAAACGAAGCACAAAAATGTTCTCATGCAAAACAATTGGGACAAACAAATGCGCACAATAAAACATAGTTACCGTAGCAAAATAAACTACATTTTTAATCTGCATAATGTTACTTCTGGTTTATTGAAGCTGAGATCAGCTTCTGTTTTACATCACTTAGAATATTAAAATTATTTGGATCGTACCTTTTAAATTCAGCCCCCTATGTAGACTGATTGTCTAAAAGTGCACAGTAAAATCTCTAAACAAAAAAAGCTTGTATTATTCTTATGTCAATGAAAGACTCTCCTCTTAATTTAATGCCTTTGTTCACTTTGCATTGCGAGATCTTGATTCTGACACACATTCACCCTCGACCCTACACAGTCCGCACAGGCGTGACACAAACATAAGGCTTTACTAATAATCACTTCTCTTATCTTCTCAACTCCCCCAACCACATGCATGTGCCTATGGACACACACACACGCACACACACACACACACACACCTCCCACCCTGCAACAAACACAAAACCCTTTTACATAATGAAATTACACAGAGTCATATGTTACATCGTCCACTAGAGTTATGGGTACGTTTTACATAAAATTCACATCGAGGACATTGTCCAAGATGCATGTGTGCATACGGATTTACATTTTAGAGGGTATTAAAGAAATGAGCGGGGGGGCCGTAAAATAGGGAGGAGAAAAAATGAAAAAGCGTCCCAATTTCCTGTTCTATCATCTCAAATCCTGGCAGCCATAAATAACCTCAACACACACCCACTTTCTCTCTCGATCGCCCCTATAGGCCCACACACACTTGCACGGGAAATAAAATTGTAGCCGCATGATTATATGGGGTCATTTTCCCTTTTCTTCAACGTGAAGTGCAATAAAATTGGTTTATTTGTGATTTCTAAAATAATTTTTTTTGCAGTTTTTTATTTATGTATTTTCTTGTGCAGTGATTTAATTACTGCTAAGATGAGATGAACAATTTTTTTTTTTTATGTGTGAACACCAGCAGCAACTGTACCTCCAAACATGTGCTTTTCACACTGTCCTACGTCCAGAGCTATGATCACCAGGGGGCATAGAGCCACTGTCGCAGGGCTGAGCTACTCTTCCTTAATCCAACATAGCTCGACGAATTCCAACAAGAAAATCTCATATTTCTAAACACTGGATTATGCTTTTCTTTTATTACTGCTGCTGCAGCGGGAGAGTCGTGGGGTTAGGAGGTAAGGCCGAACTGATAGGATTACCAGGAAAGCCTGCCGACTTAAACATGGAGGGAAGAATAATAATAAAAAAATACATATATGTGTTTATTAAGATGATGAGTGGATGAAAAACCTGAATAAAAGAAGGGCTGAAAACACTGGTAAAAGGTAAAAGTAGGTCTGACACAGAACAATAATCCCAGCATAAGCTGCAAAGCAATTCAACAATGACACATAAGACACACACATGATTACATGTGGCGAGCAGAAACACACACACACACACATCTCACATCACATAAGATGCCCATCAAAGAAATGTGCATGCAAGCTGGAAAAAAACAGAGATTGTACACAAACACAAACATGCAGATAAACTGTTGCTTGTCAATATGGGGCAAATGCTATATTCCTATACATTTGCCCCCTACGTGTGTTTGTGTGTGTGTGTGTGTGTGTGTGTGTGTGTGGAGACCAGCAGGAGGGTGAGAGGAGATGCAGGGAGACGGTGGTGCAGGGGAAGGGGGCAAAAATGACCTTGCTGGAAATAACAACAGCAACCCTTAATGTGTTGCATTACAAGATATGTGATAAAACACTTTTATGGGGAGGGCTGTAAATGCTGCGGGCTCATCCCACACTGTGCCCACTCAGCGGCCCATTTTGTCAATGTGCGTATGTGTGTGTATGTGTGTGTGTAACTGGGGAGAGGGGGTGGTGGTGGTTTCTTGTGTCCAGATACAGTGATCCCGAGTGTGGGGTCAGCAGCACTGACTAACTGTCTTTGTTCTCACCTTGCGACAGGACTCATCTGCATGAATGAACCTGCTTCCCCTCAGACGTCGTGTACACTCTTGCATCTGCTCTGTGTGGACCCGAGCGTCATCCCTTTCATGAGTTCCCTCTCAAGGCGTTTTAGCATAATGAGGCTCTCGGTGTGCTGAACAGACAGATGACACGCGGGCGGGATTGTTCCAGTTGGCCTGAAGGGGTTGTTTTTCATGATTTCATTCCTGTGTGGGCCCTTAGAGGAGCAGAGAGGATAAACACTCAGCATTGCCCCCTGATGGACATGTTTGAGAATAACAGCACCCTGGCGTAAAAGGCGTTATACGACTACATTTATTTACTTATTGATTAATCAGCTTGTTCTTTGTGAAACTATTATTAATTCAGTTTATACTAAGGTAAGAATATAGTGAAAAATCACAAAAATAAAATTCTACCTTTTATCCCAGCAACAGCCAAAACCCTAATATATTAAATTTACTATTCCACAAGAGAAATAACAAAGCAACGTTTGGCTTGTATGTTAGAAACATGACTTAACCTGTTACAGATTCATTTTCTCTCAGTGCACCAATCAGTAAACTATCTGACTGTTTATGCTCCAAAACATCTGCTTTATGACTTAAGGAATTAAAAGCTATTTGGTGGTAGTTTACTATTAATCCTCCTGTTCATTGACTGTAGAGCCTCAGATGTATGATGTTGTCTTCATCCCAGAAGCTGCAACACAGCAGGCTTTGAAAATATGTTTTTTTTAAAAAAAAAAATTTCAACCCTCCTCTTTCTGTCACTCCTTCCTTTTTCGCCGTTCACCTTCTTACCCGTTTGTGAACCCTGACAGTCCCTCCAGCCCTAATACCCAGGTAGTGTAGATGTTAGGCCAGGACTTATCGATCAGACGATAAATTACCCATGCATCACCTCTACTCCCCTCTCCTCACAGTGTGTCTCACAAGCAGTGTGAGGCCTTATGGAGGGGAGAAGAGAAGGGTGGGACGGGGAGCAGAGCAGGGAATGGAGAGACAGTCTCTCTCCGGCAAATTGTTAATTAAATACAAATCAATCCCCTGCCATTTATCAGGCCCTGCGTCCACCTCACCTTTGAGGGGGGTGGGGGGGGCAGGGAAAATCAATAAGGCAGACCGAGGGGAGGGATAAGTGTTTAATCCACCAATCAAACTATATCACGGCCATTATGGAGTGACAACTGAACATTATGGGGTGAGCAGGGTGGGTTTGCGTTTTAGCATCTTGTAGCCTGCATCTCAGTTCCGTTACCATGGTGTCAACATCATCTTTCCTCTGAGTTTAACCTATACAATAAAGGTATGGGAAACCACATTAAGATACAACAGTGTAGCAGTGTTTCCCATATTACTCTAATGGCATAGTTCAGACATTGCAAGCGCTTCGGTGAATAATATGTTATATATGCCATGTGTGTAATTGCGTGTGTGGGGGTGTACTTTGTACAAATATTTATATTGTGTCTGATGGATAAACATGTGAGTTTATTGTGATTTGTGATAATTGTGAGTGTGTGCGAAAGTGTGTGTGCATGTGTGTGTGTCTATCCTCTGCGATGTGTTAATTATTTTAGTACCGGCTGACCAGACAGACTCACCCAAAGTCCATAAATCTGTGTAAGTCTGAGAATAACAAGAGATCTGACCTCCAGCTGTAAATCTGAGGAGCGCGCTGAAGTTAGCCGAGGCAGGGAAGTGATCCTGATAGGAGTTTTAGCACATTTTCATTGACTGAAACGTCTAACACTGTAGGTCATTTTGTGGTTAGAAAGCAGATGTCGCGTCGGTCTAATGACGCAACAGTGAAGGTGTTTCCAACCTTTGCCGCGAACACTGAGATCCAGATTATTATATGATTTAAGATTTATAACGAGACGAATCATTCAAGACATAGTAATGTCATCATGTGTCCAGCTTTTTGCAGTAAATGAACAGCGTCTCTAAGTATAAATCGCCGAAGTATTGACACATTATTCAAATACCCATATACATTTTCAATAGATCATCAATGCGGGTACTGATTATAAGAGATCCTTCATTTTATCATGTTGAACACGTCAGATTGACCTGGACCTTTTTTTTTGTCTCATCACGATGGTTAAATCGCAGCCAACTCCCACGTCTTCTTCCTTAAGAACCCTGGGAGCTTAACCATCAGCCAACATCTGTCTGAAGCCCAGAGAAAGGCAGAGGCCCAGATGTCAGGGAGATTGGTCTTATGGGAGCAGGCTTCTTGGCCCCTTCACTGGGCCGCCCAGCTAGTGAACGGGGATTAAAGTTAGGACATATCCACACCTCAGATCTGAAGCCAGAACACCTACACTGCTGTTAAAATTCACATCTGAAGAAAGGATATGGCTAAACTTTCTTTCTTTTTTTTTTGACCTTCATGTTTGTTGGTTTCTTTGCTTTTTTTTTGTCTTGTGTTTTCCTGGGTGGGCTGCAGAGCTTGTGACAAGCAGCTGGATTAGTGCTGCTTCTGTTTCTCAGCTGTAATCCTCCGCACTGGAGCCGGCATGGCCTCGGTCCTAATCTGAGGGAGAATCTCTCCTGCAGATGCTTCTCCCCTTAAGCAGCGAGCTCATCCCGATCTCTCCTGTTATCCCCCATGTTATCTCTCCACTCTCTCGTCCCTTTCCCCCAGCGTTGCTGTCTCATTTCTCACCCTGATCACACTTACAAATCTGTTTCATTTAAAGGAAAGAAGCTCAATACATGTAAAAAAAAAAAAAAAAAAATCAGCCTGGCTCTATTATTAAACTTTTACCTTTATCCCACTCAATTAGAGAATCAGCCCACCTCTCCCTGGAGGACTTTCCACTTTTTCCACCCACCCGCTCAGTAGCTACAGCAATAGCCTACAATTGATGGTCGCTCTCATATGTAGGGTTCTCTAAATGCAGTTCCAGGAGGGGGCAAAGCAAAAAAAAAGAGAAAAGAAAAAAAAGAGGTGAAGGATGAGGGGTGCTGAACAGTAATTCAGGGCAGGTTTCTATAGCAACAAGGGAACGGGAGCCAGGTATACAATGTGAGCAGAAAAGCCAGGAGGGCCGGTGCCGTGATCAGGTGTTATCAGAGTACCGGGGAGCGGGAAGTGAAGCGTTTGGTGTTGGAAATAGATTGTGGAGCGTGATTCACTGCAGGGAGAGAGAGAAGCCAGAAGAGAGACCAGAGAGGGGGGGATGGGGAGGAGGGGGGGGGCGGCGAGGAGATGAGAGTTGCGGCACCATTTTTCACAGCAGACAAAAACATTTGCCGGGATATCAATTTGGAGCTGCGAAGCAGTCTTCCCCTCCTGCCCCATCATCCATCATCTTTTCGCACTAACCACCACTTGGGCACTAGACCCCACCCCCCATCCACCCCACCACCACCACCCAGTAGCCACCCACACACAGGCACACTTACACACCGTTACCCCCTGTTTTCCTCCCACTCACATGGTCACACATATGAGGACACGCAGACTCTTTCTGCAACCTCATGTAATTACATAAACATGCGTGCACGTGCATGCACTTGATGCAATGCAGTGTCTGCCTCGAGCAGGACATAAATGCTTGACCCATGGGTGCTGCATGTGGGAAGAAAATGCAAAGCAGAGCTGAAATGCAGCACGTTACATGGCTCGGGCGAAGAAGGCGGGGCTGAGCGGGTTGCCACAGCCGCCGGCTCCCCTAGTCTTCTCTCATTAGCAGCAGTACGGGAGACCCCACCCTCCGGCTGCCCCCTTATTGGCACCTTTGCCTGCACCCCATCACTCATCTCCCAGCCATCATCCATCACCCATCGCGATCAATAGGAGGCCACGCATTCATCAGCCCCTGGGTGCTGATGGGAAAAAGGAGGGTCGGAAAGGGGGGGAAATGGAGCGGGGGATCATGTGGTGCAAGGAGGGAGTGGAAAAAGAGGTGAAAAAATTTGAAAGTGAGAAAAAGTGAGTGAAAAGGGAGAGATGAAGGAGGAGGAGTCGTGCAAGAGAACATTTAAGAGTTAAAGCTTCCCTGAGAAGCGACGAGGCGGCCCACAATTGAGGACGACAGCAGAATTTCAACTGTTTTATGGTTCTCAGTGTCACCGAGATGAAAATGAATATATTTTAGGATGCAAGGTAGGAAAAGGTATAGAGGTGCATTGTAATGTAAAACAAATCTATAGCAGTCTTAGGAAAGAATGAATTCCATTAATGCGGCAACGAGCAGAGGACGCTTGTCTAATTTAGCACAGTCACATTTCCAGGTGACAATGATGAAGCCATCATAATGATAAGTGGTGAGTCTGTGCCTCACTACTTTGCATGAAGAGTATCATGAAAAAACAGGAAGATCCTTCAGGGCATAAAGAGAAATATAACCGAAGGGAGGTTTAATGCGCGCTATTAAACACAACATCCACGCACACACACACACAAACACGCACAGAGAACATAATGGTGCAGTGTCACTGTCAGTCATTCAGTAGTTGTCAGTTTCCGGCAAGGCTCTGCACTTTGTGCTGACAGCCCATAAGTTGTACCAACACACACACACACACACACACACACACACACACACACACACACACACACACACAGGCTGGCTCAGGCCTTCCTTTCCCCTGACTGAAGGTGGACGGGAATAGATCGCACTTTAAGATGATGGATGTCCCCTCTGCCCAGAAAGGTTAGGGTTGGGGCGATAAGTTACTGAGCACCACGTTGGGGGTGAGTTGTGGATCTTGCCGACAAATATACAGTAATTGTGATTACTTGACAAACATGAACCTCTGTGCTGCCTGAACCGCAACATGATGTACTTTCCTGGAAAATGTATAAAGCAATAATTTATCATATATTCTGTTAGTTATTGGCGGATATGTATTACATATATTATATATAATACGATACAGAGAAGTGGAACAATAACAAGCCAGACCATAGACATATATCCAAATTGGACTCTCTGGTTGAAACCGGACCTTTCGAGGCCAAGCGAGAGAGTGTTTATTCCAGCCACCAAGGGAGCAGAGCAAATAGAGATGAGGTTAGATGACATGTCCACAAGCTACACCACCACCACCACCAACCACCTGAAGTCATTCAGTCCCCTGGTCCCCTCTGTGCGTATGTGTCAAATGTCGCTCTCAGGTTTCGAACCCCAGGTCCCCATCTGCCCGGATGCTCTCATTGGATTATTCAGGAGAGGCTAAACGCTTTTTGTAGCTAGCTGACTGGGACAAAACCCCACCTGGGCAGGTTAAGCCACCACAAGCTCTGCAGCAAGTCTTTTCCTGTGTGCATGAAAATGTTGTTACAGGCAAGTGATGGCGGCAGGACTAATTATCATTTCGGCAATGGAAACGTTTTTACAAGGCAAACAAATCAAGAAAATTACTTTTTTTTATACTAATTTTAAAGAACTGAAAATGTGAAATGCATGAATAAGTGGTAATGTAAATATCAACAGTGAGCAGCTGCGTGTCTGCAGAGACAGACAGGATATCAGGACCATTAGGGGCTAAGTGGCTAAGTTTGATATTTTATTCCTTCTCTTTCTTCTCTTTCTCCTGGCGATGTGACCTTTTACACCTTACACCCTGTGTAAGGCCCTATTTTTTTTTTAAATATTTAATTGCAAGGCCTGTCCATTGTCCTTAGTTCACACGCACGCACTTGACACAGCCAAACAAAACATCAGTGCGCATACAACGCAAATGCCTGCGTGCGACCATGCATTTGTGTGTGTGCGTGTGGGCCGGTGTAAAGGGAGACAGTTTACGTCTGTGTTTAATATTGGAGGAGTTTTAGGTAACTGCAAACCTACAAAACCCGGGGTCACCGTGTGTGAGGATGGACACCCGATCTGCAGCACTGCTGAACATGGACACACACAGGTATTGTGAAAAAGACAAATGGGCCTGAGACACATTGTTCCATTTGCAACACTTTGTGTATGTTTTATGTCGGTCAGAACGTCCATGTTTGTCTGTTTGATAAGCGGCAAGTTGTTATGCTGGTTTTGGGAATCTTCCAAACCTGCTGTCTGTGATTTCGGTGTCACGACCCAACAACAACTGTGGTTTCATTTTCATTGTTTTCACCAGTAATGTTTCCAGAAAAAGCTCGAATAAAACCACACACCACAAACATGACTTGGTGGTTTCTTCAGCAGTTTAAGAGATGGATTTCCCTCGGGACGTCCTCGCAACCAGACCAGACCAGACCAAAGCTGGACAGAGAGTGAATATTGGACTTAACGTTAATCAGGCACAGACACCGACACGGCTCCAAACAAATGCTAATGTTGCACCATATCTGCTGGATGTGTTTCATGACGACGAATCTATTTTTCCCTGACAAGAAAAAATGTAGTCACCAAAAAGTGTGCATCCACCATCTCTCTCATCCACGTCATTTGTTTCCCCTGAATGGTGATCTCTCTTTCTATTTATATATATACAGGATGTGATCACCATTACTCGTCCACATTGACTCAGCGTTTCTGTCAATAGCAAACACACAAATTTTTAGGGCTTTGAGAAAAATCTTTTAAAAACTACATAAAACAGAAGTCATGTTGACTTATGGCTGTCCAGAAAGGCAGCAAATAAATTTAAATCCTTTCCCCTACTGAGTTGTTGGCAATGATGCAATGAGATGAGGTCATGGGCTTCTCTGACCTTTAAACTCTTGACCCCTGACATCATGATGCCCAGAGCAGCATGTGAAGGTATTTCTCTCTGTGGCTTGATGAGATCTTGTCTTGGCAGGTTAAAGGAAGAGTGGTATTCGAGCTGGGGTACTTTTGTACTTGCTGTATCATTAATGTTGCGCCGATAAAGATACGCAGATCTCAGCTGGCACTTTGCTACAGATTAGGAGACAGGCTTCGACAACTGATGCGTTTATCTTGTGTTTTCCATCTAGGCCACGTTTTGGTTCAGTCAACATGTAGGTCTTCCTTTTCTTTTTTTAATCGATGATACTGTATCCGTAACAGATACAATAGCGGTGTGTGTGTGTGTGTGTGTGTGTGTGTGTGTGTGTGTGTGTGTGTGTGCGTGTGTGTGCGTGTGTGTGTGTGTGTGTGACACGAAGTAAATCATATTTTAAGACGCAGATATCAAATGTCGAAATATGAAATGCCTTCATTTATTTTTACGCGCACAAACTGGCTCTGGCTTGAAAAAATCCAACACAAACATACAAGTCAGACGTCAGATCGCCTGCACTCGTATTTTATCGCTAGCAAAGTAATTTGCAGCATAAATCTTCTTGCATTAAAAATGTTCTCTTGAGCTGGTCAAGAGGGTTGACAGGGCAGCGCAGTTCAAACGTAAATCAGCATAAGTGATCGGATAGATTTTTCTGTGTTAATGTAACGTAGCTTTGGCATGCGCAATATGTCAAACGGTGGGAGGGAGGGAGGGCCCACGAGTGTGTAGTGCGCCTGGCCCTCTGTTTGGCGAACCAATGTGTTTGGGTCATCAAATCGACAACGTGATTGACCCATCAATTGACCCTTGCTGACCTCTCAGGCCAATCAGGCTAATGGTGGCTAGTGGCTCAAGCCTTAGCTCACTGGTAGCCTCACACTTGCGTCACTTACTGGTATGCACACACACAAACACACACACACACATGCAAACTGACATGCAGTCCTATTTCACACCCTGGGTTACTAACCCATCTCAGTTTTTACTGCCTGTATTGGCACGCCCTTCACCGAGGGACTCTTGTTAACATTGACCTTTCTCTCCCTGCATAGTTGTTAAAATCAACAGGCCTTAAAACGGTTGACTTTATGATTCAATAACCCAAAAGTACAAACTGTACCAAAAATAATGGTTAGTGTATCAGATCTGTTACCATGTGGCCTGTCTTCTCTCTATTGAAGAACGTAACAAAAAATAATTGACAGTTTAAAATATGAATCATTTGATCCTTGCAATAAGTTGAGTTGGCACAGTGGTGAAATAAATGAGTTTAAATTACGGTAAATCGAGAACATAAAATTATAAATTATAGAAACAGATCAGAGGTTAGATGCTTGAGGAGAGAGAAAGAGAGAGAGAGAGAGAGAGAGAGTGTGTGTGTGTGTGTGTGTGTGTGTGTGTGTGTGTGCATGCGTGGGAACATGACAGTGAGGTTTGTATTGATCCCACCAGCATGTGGTAACTGTATCATGGTTCCACTCATCTGATGTCTGGTGTCACAACCGATGTTTTTGACTTTAAAAATATCTGACACCAAATCCTTATGGCATGCAGCAAGATGCAAGGTACTGTTATATTTACTATGCAGGATAATGGACCTTGATCACACTGTGTTATATGGGGCAGGACTGAGCATGTTATAGATATAGTTGGAAAGTCAGAACAGGAGCTTGATAAGCGACATTTGCCATGTTCTAGTTTTTAATACATAGAAGTTGAGAAAATCAGAGAATCTTTTCATCTGTTTTCTTTTTTATTGTGCAGTGAGTTAAGTTCACTCTGCCAGCCCTTTTTTCTTTGCAACAATCAATTCTCTCTCTCTCTCTCCCTCTCTCTCTCTCTCTCTGTCTCTCCCTCCACAATATCAAGTGAAATAAATTGCACATCTTTTCCAAACAGAGCAATTTCTCTGCCATCTGTTCACCAACGTAAATCAGGGCTTGTTGATGTAAACCTCCTCCTTCGTCAAACTCCCCCCAGCGAGGACTGAAACGGGCCTAATCCCCTAGTCTCCCCTGCCCTCTAAATCATCCCTGCATATTAATGACTCTATGCATCACTACCAGTGAGAAATGGGTCTATATGCAAAACCTGCAAAACCAAGGCCTTGGTCTCGTTGGGTGTTAATGAACAAACAGAGGAGAGAGACTGTGACTTTCACTGTCCCTCTCATCTCCAGTCATACAGGACACTTCCTGGTCACAGTCCACTGTCATTCCCGACTCCAGGCTTCACAAACCTACAGATGTTTCCACATCAGTCAGTAATCCAGCCTAGACCCCTTATGCCAAGGATTATCACTTGCCAGGCACAACCCAGCCACACGAGCCTGGATACAGGAAGGAAAGAAATAGACAGGCCACAAGAGATGTGCATCAGTGTCACCTGTGAACTTTTCTGTTTCATATTATTATTTGCGTTTGTGGCAAATTTTATTGGCAAAATATTATATATATTCCAGTTCACCGAAATGAAATAAATGGAAAACTTGATCATGTCTCATACTCCTCTCATAGCAGTACAAACAGAACTTTACCTCTTTTAACACATTTGGCCAAACTTGTGCAAAACAACTTGTGAAACTTTTGAAGATACAGTAGATCAAAGTGACATGTTGGCAGATTAACAGGAACTATGGTGCAACAGAAGCAGGTTTTAATGACAACAGATGGCTTGACGGGATTATGACACACACACACACACACACACATGCATACAAATGTGTGTGCATTTAAGAGAATCACTTACACTGTAGATGGTGACGGTGTAAGAAAAAGCACTGAATGGGACTGAAAGTGTTTAAACGGGCTTGGGGCTAAATCCTTCATAATTCAACTTTATATAGCAAAGAAACTTGGAAGCCACCGCCTGACCCGACTGCTTGCATCATGTTTTATTTTAATTAGTTTAATTGGGTACTTAATTTGCTCTCCGCAGCTTGGCATCCTCCGCACACCTAACTGCCTCGGAAGTGGATCAGTGTTAGGCCCTTTTCCCATCTTTTTAATTTTATTTATTTAACTTTTTTTGTGGGGAAAAAAATAAAAAGAAAATTTCATGCTACTTTGATTCCTCAATGGAAAAACAGGCTCAGTCTGAGCGACAACTTGGCAACAACATGCTCAACATTCCTCTGGAACAAATAAAGTTGGTCTATTACTATAATGAAATACATGACAACATGAAAACAGTTACACATATGGTATATTCTCATATATGTGGCCAGAGTATTGGCTGACAGGCCTAATGGATCTATCGGAGCTCCACAGCACAGCGTAAACATGTCTTTGATTAAACTTTCACTAATTAAAGTCCCCCATATCTTATTAGCCCGAATAATTGATTTAATTTGTCTTAGCGCAACTATTGGCTGTGACCTCTATTTAGTTAATGAATTAATTGATTTAGCCGAAGTGTGTTAGGAGGAGTCAAAGAGGATTTTGACATGTTGCCCCTTTAATCTCTATCTCTCTCACTCTCTTTCTCTCTCCCTCGACACACTTTGGATCACGATGGCAATATACTGGCAACAGTTTTGGGGGGGGGCGAAGGTGAAGTTTGAGGCATAGATTGCAAGTTGCAGAGAAGATTCGTCCTTCTGTACTTTGTCAGTGAATTTTAAAAAAATAGCCTTGGCAATGACATTTTAAAAGCGCCATTCTTCAGTTGCTTTCAGACTTGGAAAGAAACTTGAAACCTACATCGTATATACCTACTAATACTTTCCCTGGCCGAGCTCCACCTTCAGCGAGATGAGGCAATACTCTAAAGGTCCTCGTGTTTTGGAAGAGAAAAATATGAGTCAATAATATTGCCATAATGCATGATTAGAACCAGTATGCATCCTTTACAAGGGCACTTGGGTGCCTAAATCACGATCCTCCACTTTACTGACATCGTTTTTCTTGGTAATGGTACAAGACAGAGGAGCTTCCTCAGCTTTGCTGCAGTTATTAACCAGATAGCGGCAAAGGCAGCAACTAAACTTGGCCCCATTTAGTGCCATTTACAGCTGTAATGGTCCTGTATGTGTCAATTTATCAAAAGATGCAATTATGCAGGAGCGGATTTTTTTTTTTCCATAGGTGCCTATGTCGGCAGGAGGAGAGGTAGCTTGGTGCTATGTCCTTGAGTCTGCAGTTGCACTAAACCTTAATGAACAGCACCCTCCAGTGGAATAAAATAGATTGTCTTTGTAGATTAGATAAACTGTGCTTTTTCGAGACCTAAATACAGCAAGGAGTATTTCACCCAATCGTATTCTAATAATAAATTAATAATTGAAAGAGCAATAAAATATTTTGTAAAATATTAATTGTTTTGTAATGACTTTATAAAGATGAGTCTGGAAAAAAAAACATCTCTATATTCCGGTGAGCAGATTAGACCATTATGAAACACTAATTTGGGACTTGGCATCACAAGGAATTCAAACATTCCTTTGTTCTCTTCAGGAGAAAAATAGGTCAGTTCATTTGACTAAGAATAATTGGAAGGAAAAGAAAAGATGATTGTGCATTGGATAACTAGGTTGTGTGAGAATGTAATTTGTCTTACGTAATTGAATAAAACCAAATAAATAGTAACATGCCTCAGCCTTTCCTCTGTTTCAACATAAGGTACAACAATTTTATTTGCTAAATTCGTCTGTGTGTGTGTGTGTGTTTTGTTTATATTTTTACTTGTAGCTTTTTTAACAACTAATTTAAAAAATCCAAAAAACAGGTCTCCCATTTGGCTGATAGAAGCCTGAGCTCACATGGAGCTCATTTTGACAAGATGTCCTGTCAGCTTGATCTCCATGTGTCCTTTCCCTCCGTGCCAACATTATTTATACCTGAGAGATGAATTTGGTTCTTCGCTCCCTGACAACCGAGGACAACCTTTGGGGATTTTTTTTTTTCTAAATAACCACCATTAATCTTCTAACCAGGAAATAGTGCAAACCATTTTAAGTACACATCTCAAGGGAGTTACAGAAGAAGATAGATAGAAAAAGTTTCTTGTTAAACGAAATCAACTCAACTGGGACGCAGTGTACAACAACCTGTGCAGCAGCTTCTAGTTCCAAAGTTATCCAAAGATCCAATCCAAAAATCCTTTTACAGTACAGTGTAGTTTTAAATCCACAGGCTCAACAGCTATTTGTGTAATAGTTTTAAGTATTGAACACACATTTTTCATATGTTGTGTTTGAGCCTCTCATTTTTGCAGTGGTAAGCCATGGATTAATTCAAAAAAAGCCTGCATACTGCGTTGACATTATCATTGGATTTAACTGTCTAGAGCAGCAAGACAGTTAATTCAATATAGCAATACTATCTACAACCAGCCTGTATAAGTGTAGGACTCATGAGCTAGAGTCAGTTGCCTCTGGTCAAAACATCATTTTATAGTACAGCTTTTTGTTTTCAGGGGGAGGGGATAACACTACTGTTATTATGTTTTGAATAAAACTAGGTAATATTTGATGACCAGACGATTTGTGGGCTGGAATCAATATTAAGTCATCTCCTGATCAACCAAGAGTCATTCCAGGCCTTTATTGTAAATACAGGACAAACATACTGAAAAGTGTCTGATGACTGTGAACTCCCATAGTGGATACTGAAAATCGCTTTCATTCAAATGAATACAGCCCTTTCATTTTGCATTTTTCAGAGCTGACTTCAGATTTTGGCTACCCCTCAAATTATCATGCTATGGAATTCATTACTGAACTCAATCATAATGGGAAAGCGCAGTACATGCATGAATAATATATCCTGGCCTCTGTGGCAGCTTTATGTACATTTGATTAAATATTATATGGTTTGTTTTTCTAATTTTGCATAATACACTGTTATATTTCGATCAAGAACACTATTAACAACTGTAATAAACCCCTTAAAAATAAATAAATAAATAAAAGCTGTATTTATTATGATTTATGGTCACCTGCTGCCTTCTGGCTGGCTGACAGATAGCTGAGATGCAATCATTCAGCCAAACCATTAATCTGCCCAATCAAGGTTATTTGATATACAGAGAGGGAGACCATGAAAATGTTTATGTGGTCTCTGCACTTCTAAGGATATGGACTTCATGCATACGGACATGTGCAACCATGCAAGGTTTACAGACACACCAACACAAATTCACGCAAGCCCTTTGCAGTGTCTTGATCTTCACAAAATTGCTCTTGATGCAGCAAAGACAGGTCAAAGTATAACAAATTACCCATAACCCATTAACAAATTACAAGTTACCCAACCCTTCACATACATATTGGCATGAGATAGATCATGTGAGAAAACACTGTATAAAGGACATGAAAATCAGTTGTTCCAGTCAATGTCGTAACTTTGAGAAGTGATTTCACAATTAGATGGGACTACACAGGGAAAACTTCACTTATTATTTCGATGCAGCATTAACATTTTAATTACTGGACCAATTCTTGGCGGGGAAGTGGATCGGTTTGTAAGATAATTTTTTGCTTAATAATTTGGACAAATCTATAGGCTATATGGGAATCCAGAAAAGCTGTTAAAAAGCATAAAATTAATTTCTCTTTACACATTTTGTGATGTGGTAGTCTTCTTAAGTGTTTTTAATATGGGGTCTAATGTAACATAGTGGTACAAAGGCAAGACAGCTCCGATGTCATTAGAATATTCACTGGAAGCTGATTGTCCTCTCCCCGAGACGTCTTATCCACTTCCTGTTTTAGTCTCTCTTTCGTCACAATAACGTGATGACGCGTTTAATCTGCGACCGGAAGTACCAGCACCGGCTCTACGTCGCTGCCTTATCTCCGCTCCAAACAGCTCGTTGTGGGGGGAAACGGGAAGAAAACAAACTCCGATTGTTAATGTCACAGCTGGGTGTCCGTAGTACTTTACACTACACCAGCCGTCTGAGCGTCGACTTTTCTTATTGAGGAGGAGGGCGTCGTAGTCGAGCAGGTAAGATCACCAGCGTATGGATGCAAGGTCCTTTTTGGACGGGAGACTGTGTGGTAGCTAAAACGAACTAGTTCAGATACAATCCTGAGCTTTATTCTGTAACATATGCTTGAAATAATTTATTGTGCTGTTTGCAAATTAAGAAAATTATGTAGCTGTGCTGCATGTCCTCTTAGGCTTGAAACAATTAGTGCATGTTGTTATTGTAGCTAAAAAAAAAAACAATGCAGTGTCAATACAATGCGATAACAATGTAATGTTTTCACAGACTTGTAGCATTTGGAGGGAAGAACTCACTGCCTGGGCTTCACCGCAAACACATTCTGCCAGCTGCTACATCTCGTCCCTGGGCTCCTGTAAGAGCCACTCTTAGCTCCACAACCAAATGATGCTAACTGCATCCCCAGAGTCTGCTCTCACAGAGGACTCCGCCTATAACTGTGACTCCTGTGCACCATCCTGGGCTCCAGTAGCCCACCCATGCCTGTGATTCCCATCCCACGGCGGGTGCGCAGCTTCCATGGCCCCCACACCACCTGCATGCACTCAGCTTGCGGGTCAACACACACATCCAAGCTAGTGCGCACCAAGTACAATAACTTTGACCTCTACTTGCGCTCTCGCTGCATGTACAGCTTCCTCCGTTTCCTCCTGTACTTTGGCTGCAGCCTGCTGACCTCCTTGCTCTGGGTGGCGCTCTCTGCTCTCTTCTTCCTCCAGTACGTCAGTGTGCGCGTGCTCCTGCGGCTGCAGTACAAGCTGTCTGTTATCCTGCTTTTGTTAGGGCACCGCCGGCTGGACTTTGGGGTGGTGAATGACCTGCTCATTTACAGCATGCAGATCACCATGTTTCTGGTGGGGGGGCTTGGCTGGTGCTTTATGGTGTTTGTGGACATGTAGCTGCAATGTAAGCAATGTGGGAAGTGAGGCGTATGATGTGGATGTTTCAGACTGCAACTGAAGCACTGTGTGATTTTATGGGACAGCACACAGCTCTATCATGTCCCGTAGAGGACTGCTCATTATCATTCAACTGTAGTCAGTCAGACCCATGTGACATTAACTCAAAAACTGATTGGTTGAGTTTCAGAAATAATGGAATCTAGTGAGAATCTGCATAACATAAGATCTAGGATCTTTAAGCCAGTGGCTTAAAGAACATTGAATTTTTTCTTCTGTTGTATTGTCATGCCGTAAACTGTTAACAAAATTTGAAGTGCATCTTTAACGTTTTGTTTACAATGATGAAGATTGTGAGTGTCAAAGTCAGTGTTGCATGAAAAATTGGCTAAATGTGTGACTGATGTGCATCATGGCTGTGTGATGCAAGGCAGGCTTGTGTGCCAAAAAACATTTTGGCCTCAAATGCAAAAGAATACCATGGTTTCCAGATTTATATTATAAATTTTGTTACATGTAATCGCAGTATCATTTATATTTGCATATGGCACAGAGATGAAACTGGAACACACTAATATGGTGTGTATACGAGTGTGTATAGTGTTTTGTTGAAAGGGAACTGTAGTGGCAAATGGCTTTTTTTTGTAAAATTATTTAATAAATTTTCTGTTAATGAAATTTTTGTGCTTTAAAGTGCATGGCTGGGTGAATTTGTTTACTGTGCTGTCTAACACCCATGACAGCAAGCCTCGAGCTGTGTCATAAGAGTGTGTGACAGTTCATATTGAAAAGGGCTTTGGGTCAAGTGCTCCGTCAGTCGCTCTTCACATGGTTTCAGAGCTGATCTGACAGACTTCTCTGTTCAGCTTCCCCCAGCACACAAACATCCATCCACACACACTAGACCCTGCTGTTTCTGCCAAGCATAACAATGGGAATGGCTGTGTCCCAGTTACCTTATATAGCCTCATTTTTCTGTAGCATGAAGTATGCTCCCATTAAACACACGAGGGCACAACAGGTTGGAGTTTTATCATCACCTGCAGAATTAAGTGTTTGAACTATTATTTTCTTCCATGCAGGAGGATCTGAATAGACTTCCATGTTTATTTCAGTAGCAAAGGCAACTTGTAATAGGGTGGAAACTATGAGGAGGCCATCTATAGATATAAACTTTGGACACAATGGCTGGTGGACTGATTGAGACATGCTTGGGACCGGTAAGGACTCAGGCTGTAAATGGATAATCAGGCAGCAACAATACACTTTTGTTTCTGAGGATCAACACATCATATGACGCGTGCACAGAGACTGGTCAATTGTGACAGGCCCGGTTACACCACAGGAGAAGGAGAACATGAGTTGTCTCGTGGTGTTGGTGTGGCACTGTGCTGTCAGTGAATGAGATCATTAGGTCATTGCCTATTCATTTTCATTTCTTCTTTTTGTTGGTTTGTCTGAGTTTTTTTCGGTCACCCTCATTCATCTCACTGTTCCTTCTGAAAGTGAAGTTTGACTTAACATTGTTGCAACTGACCACTCTGTTTAAGCTGATAAAATCAGCCGTCATTTAATTAGGCTACAGTTACAGGATGTAGTGATACAACTGAACGATAAGCCCTAATGAAATTCCCAAACTTGAATCAGGACGTAACTACCTAATGGCGTAAGTACAATAAGATCATAATAAACTCACTGTTTGATACCACAGACTCATGATAGTCCTTATAGGAATATCACATTGCTTAAGTTAGCAAGGGGTACAATAGACATACTGTAAACCCTCAGTAAGCTCCTGTAGAAACATCACAAGACAGTAGCGTCTAGTCTAATTGTGGAAACAAAGGCATCACAAAAGACAAAATCTGGGTTGCTTCTTCACATAGATGTACAACATATTGGGTTTATCTGGAAAATTACAGAGAGACATGCATAGCACATACACTACAAGACACTAGGCCCACTTATATCCCAGACACTCTCCTTACTGGACCATAACCTGCCAACTAAATAAATAAATAAATAATGACCCAGAAAAGTAATATACACATAGCCAGTGTAAATAATCTTAATAATGGTTTGTTTTAAACGGGAAAGTTGGGGGGGAAATAATGAGCCACATAATTTAACGTATAAAATGAAAAAAGGAAGAAAAAAAAGAACCTTAACATCACGTCGCCAGCAGTTGGCGCTTCCAGCTTTTCAGCAGCACACACATACACACACGCATGCGCGTCATGTCAGCCTGAGCTGTCATTGCACGGCGACGCGTGTAGGTAACCGCACACACACACACACACACACGTACACGGTGTTTTGGATCACACCGAGATGCTCCGGTTCAGAACGTATAGCGTCAGTGTGTCGTCGCCCCCCCCCCCCCCCCCCCCCTCATAATAACAACACGGCCGTGTCGGCTGCAGGCGGCTCCCGCACGCGCCGAGCCGCATAAGCGTACAGCTTTAAGCCTGCGGAGTGCAGCGGGTTCATGTGTCCCTAAAGGCGCACGGCGTGAGCACGGTCACGGTCCCAGCGCCGGGACAGTAGCCGCAGTAACCCGGCGGGGTCCCAGCGAAATGTCTGTGTCTTTAAAAGCGAGTCTATACGGAGTGGTGCATGATGTCAGGCTGTTTGCAGCGTGTATACTGTTCATGTGAGCCGCGGTCACTTCCTGTAAGCGCACAGCCGCGCGCAGAGGGAAAAGGAGAGAGTGGGATAGAGAGATGGGGGACGAGCGGCCGAGCCAGGACTAGAGAGATAAAGAGAGTGAGGGAGGGAGAGAGAGAGACGAGGGGAAACCGGGGCCTGCTTTTCTTTCCACTCTCTTCTTTTTTTTGTTCACAAAAACATCCCGCAAACTTTATAGGTTATCGGAGAGAGGCTGCCACATCTGCGCCAGCCGACAGCCGCGGTCCATGGAATAACGACGCATCGGGTAAATACATCCACCTCTTCCTTTGGCGTTTTACTGTGCCTGATTCGTATGACGCATAGGTTTTTTGCCATGCATTATT
Source organism: Trinectes maculatus (assembly GCA_016785345.1). Lineage (NCBI taxonomy): Eukaryota > Metazoa > Chordata > Actinopteri > Pleuronectiformes > Achiridae > Trinectes > Trinectes maculatus. The sequence continues at coordinate 66,945 of JAFBJQ010003622.1, forward strand.
ACACCCCCCCCCTCCCTCCTCCCCTCTCCCTCGTCATAGGTTCAATAGGCAGCTGCATACAGCGACGATCACGACACCAGAGTTTATTCCCACTAAACTCAAAAGATGGAATAAGTTCAACTTGTGTGAAGTTATTCCACCAAATGCGGGGGTTTGAGTGGATTCCATCAGTGGAAGAATTCCACGAGGCATATCATATTTGGCATATTCACACACACACACACACACACACACACGCACACACACACACACACACACGAGAGAAAAAGAAGTGTAGTCGTCCAATAATGCTGGACCGCACTTCTAAACGCGTAACCACAGGAAATAGTATTGTCATTAGTTTCAGCTGTATGAGCGGAGAAAGTGCCATGGTATTATCGCTCTTGCGTCACGATGAAGTCAAAACAACAAAAAAAAGAATCTCCACCCATAATGCATCCATTGTGCCTCTATATGCTGCATGACTATGACTGCTGCAGGGGACACTGAACTGAGATCAGCTGAGGTAGGTTATTCTGATGCCCCCCCCCCTCCCCCCCTCAATATGATCCCGTACATGCAGCTGTTCCCAAAGCCTCACTTCCAGGGACACATATATACAGCTTTAGATGCTGCTTTGAATCCTGACTCGGTGCAAGAGATTTAACAGTAAACTGTGGACAACATATTATGATAATTTTTTAAAATGGCATTATATGGGCCATAAAGGCTTCAGGCTGTGAGGATTGTTAATCAGAAAATGGAAACAGAGCTCTTAAACTCATTATGTAAATGTGGTGAGCGCTGTCAGAGTGATTGCAAAATTCAAATTCAATTAAAGTTTCAACTTTAATTTAATTGAAATCTAATTAACTTTTTTTCTTCTGAACTTTACTGTTGCCCACAGCAGCGGGTCTGTCAGTTGTGGCTGTGTTTACCTTACCTGAACCCTGCAGGAGCCATCTGACACTATGGCTCCAACCCCCCCCCCCCCCCCCCCCCCCCCCCCCCCCCATTTTTCTGCGTGTACATGGGCACAGTATGTGGCTGACTGACATGTGCTTGTGGCAATTTTCTTCATTTCCTGTCACTTTCCTTCCCTCTTGCACACATCGTTTCTCTCCGTCACCCTTCTCTCACTTTTAATGTCTGTAGAACACTGTCAAGTTATGTTATTCCTCAACATGATTATGAAAAGAACAGAAAAAAAAACTTCATTATAGGCAGCATCGTATCTGTGTTACAGTGTCAATGTGTAACTTACTGTATGACAGGGATCGTGGTCCCTGACAGATGTCACACAGGTTGGCTTACTACACTTAAACCTGCCTTATAGATGCGTATGAATCATTTGAATAGTGCAGTGTGAAGTTTGCAGCGTGTTTGAAAATCCAATTTTGAATCTCACTTTGGTTTTTAGTGTTTTAGTGCCCATCTGTTTGTGCGTCTCTTATGTAAAAATATCATGGGTGATAATTAGATGTATTGTGCCTCTAGACAGCTTTTCATCAAGGTAGTTTATGATCTTCCTCCTCCCAGTACAGGGAAATCAGTTCGGGGTAATGTAGCTCTGTGCTGCCAAGTTTCTATCTCCAGTGTTTAACACAACATACATGGAAAATGTGAGACTTTTTTTTTTCTTTCTCTCTAAACGGAGGCCTTCCAGCACTCCTCTGTGACTTGGACGTCTGCCAAAGGGTTGTGATGGCTCTCAACAGCTGTATTTGTCTGTGTGTGTGCATGTGTCAGTAACTGCGTTAGCACACGTATGTGTGTGTGTGTGTTTGCTCTCGCTGTGTCCCGGGATGCCCTTCCTCCATAGGCCTCACACTATACAGCATTCCACAAGGGGGCCCGGGGTTGTCTGCTAGTGGGAGTGTCAAGGAGAGAGAACGGCAACACTGTTTAAATATAACTGATGCGAGTTGTGAGAGGAAAAGGTGAAGAGTGAAGCTCTATAAAGACTTTCACCTTAATGAGGCTTGCTTCATCTTCAAACACAACATATTCTTGTTGCGACCACTGTAAAATTTCTCTCGGGCTTCGTATACGTGGATGAGATACAAGGTTGTATCAGTGATCACGTTAAGAGATTAGATATTCCTTTATTCGTCCCACAGTGGGGAAATTTCACATGATAAATATGTTGGAAAAAAACACCTAAAGGTGATTTCCACTGCAAATATTTGAGGATTGTCCAAAATGTATTGTGCCATAATGCTCTCAGAAGATGAAAACGATATGTTACTAAATTTTAAGAAACATCGAAACCAGATTTCTTTTCTCTTTTTTTTGCCCTGCTATTTTAAAACACCTTTATTGATCCAAACTGCAGCATTTGAAACCGGGAGACTAGATTTGTCCCTTGTGCTGTTTGATTTACTGTGTGTGCGTGCGTGTGTGCGTGCATGCGTGCCCGCATCGTTCTGTGTGTCTAATGCCTGAGTGGGGTGTAGGTTTATGTCTGTTTGAGTTTCCCTTCCTGAGACAGTGATGAGTCATCGCTGATGGTATGCAATACACAGAACCAGTCATACATCATATTCTAATACATGAGAGTTTCTACATCGAAGCGGTGCCTGTTCAAGTTGAACCCTGACAGATTTAAAAGACATGCTGCTACCGCTGCTGTGTTCAGGCTTGTTTGTCGCAATTCGTGGAACTGTTATTCAGAGAGTTGCTAAATGTTAAGCCAGAGAGATCAGAACAAATTTCCATAAAGAAATCCCATAATGGCACAGGTGTTAGAAACGTAAGCGATATATTTTATATAAGGATCTTATTCCAATTTTATCCACATTTTCTTGACAGATCAGTTGGTCTGCAGCACACAGTAGTTTCCAATTGACTGTGGAGGTGCTAAAATGTTTTTGTCCGTGAAGTGGCAACAATTAAAGACCGCTTGCCAATTATTAGTTATGGTGAATATGATGCATACATGTCTCAAAGTACATGACATATGGACAAAACAGGACAGCTGCTGACCTATGGACAAAATAGGAACAGTTTATCACGCACCCTGTGTTGCTCAACATAGATATGCTGACGTTTAGAATGGAAACTACACCCCTAGACCATATGACCACGAGCTCTGTCCAGTAACACATGTCAGCAGCAACACAGGCCAAACATAGTAAGACACGACTTATGCAAAGGGAGGTGCTACATCGCCAGTATTTAAGCTCAGACTCAGGAAACTTCAGATCAGATCGTTCTCAGCTCTTCCTGATACCACTGTTAAAGGGTGCTGTATGATCTCCGCTCTCTGCAGATTGCGTTAATAAATACTTTTCCTTGATTCAACGCCTGCCTCCTCTACTCTGTTTCTCGCTCCCGGCCCGGGTGAGATTGCACTCTAGTTGGATCTCAACAGTTAACTGTTTCAGGGTCTGTACTGGGCTGCTTGACTTTGGCCTGTGTGCAAATGGATTATTCGGTTTAGAGGAAAAAGAGCTTGGTTCTGTTTTGTGGCTGGAAAGTCGAAACTGTATGAGTCTGTGAATGGGAGAGTAGGCGACTACATTCAGAATGCCTGGTATTAACTCTATGTACTGTATGTATGTGAGTCTAAATGCAGAATAGTGCATCGTTAACCAACGAGAAGCCCCACTGGCTTTGCTGTGTCCACATATTTTCTCACCAAAGCAATCAAAGTTGGAGTCACATCAAATCAGAGAGACTGCCAATGGGGTGAATTTGACAAATTTGACTTAAATAGACCAAATTACAGCAAAATGATCAGTATTCCTCTGGTCTCTATACGAACAAGGATATAAAGTATGTGTGTTCGACCTCATTTCCAACAGCGCCGTTGGTGTCATTGTGCAGACGAGCAACATTCATGCTGCATGCTTGTGGTGCAATAGGTGATTTAAAAAAAACCACAAAGAGGGCAGTGCATTTCCTCAAATGCGGCGCTCATTTAATATGACTGATGTTTTTTTTTTTCTTGGAATTCACTAATCCTTCATGTCTGCGCCTCCCACTTACTACCGTACATGCGGAAAACAGATTTGATTGATGGATAAATTAAAACATTGAGAAGTGTGTATGTGTTTGGCTTCTGTTTGTTTGGATAACAACAATCTTTTTTTTTCCCACCCGCTGTGGTTTTGAAGTACAAACAGAGATAATAATGTAGCTATGGATTTATAAAGTACAGAAATGTGGCTAATCATGACGGGGGCAAATGGGAGAAAGGCTCAGCAAAGGCCATTAGGAATGTTAAAATGTAATGTATTGAGAGCGCCCTGGCTTGCTACGTGCTTTTCAGGAAGCTTTCCAAGAACTGGGACAATGAACTGTAAACATGGCATGTTCCTCAGAACAATCACACATTAGATCTCAATGATCACGTGTCCTTTGTTTCTCGGAATTAACTGCACCCACACGACAGTACATGGCACCAAAAAAAAAAAAAAACCTGCAATGTAACAGCTAAATTTCATGTTCCCAGTGTATGTACTCTGTACTCACACTTGACAGGGAGCTCTCACAAACTGACAAATGTGCTCTCTCGCTCTCTTTCTCTCTCTGTGTGTGGCTCTCGCTGTCTCTCTCTCACTCTCCATTCTCTCGCTGTGTCTCCGAGATTTCTGGTAAGTGACATGTTTGGCCGTTGGCATTCTGCCTAGTCAGATCACATGGCATGAATGGCGTGCCTGTGTGTGTGTGTGAGTGTGTGTGCGTGTGAGTTCGTACATGTCTCTGCATTTGTGCTGGCGTATAAGGCGATAAGAAAGGGAACATGTGCACATTTTATTAGTTCCAAGTATTTCCAGCATGAACAGGAGCACCTACCCATAGAAGAGAATTACAGAGTGCAGAGAATTAGGAGGAGACCGTGTTTCTGATACAGTCATGAGATCCCACTCTCCAACAGGATGGAAAATTAGATTTTGCACTTTATGATACTTTATACTCGAGGCTATTTTGCTTCATTTGCGGTGCTGGCGTATTGAAAATTCACAAAGGTTGTAAATTTCCATGTTGTTCACACATGTGTAATGGTGCTCATTATTACCTGGCCCTTTGTTTACATCTACTCTGCGTCAGAGTTTACAAGCACAGGGTCACTGGTATTCACCTAAATATTTCTGTCGAAAAACACGTGGGCTTAAATAAACTTTTTCTTAACCCGTCATATCTTTGCTGGGTCTTTATTGTAAATGAAGCCAACAAGCTTGAGTAGGTCAAGAGCCGGGTTCCTCGATTTCCATTGGTGGTGGTGGGGGGCATGATACTTACTCTGAATGTCAAACCTGTAATTCTGTGGATGAGGCCTGGAGACACAGTCAGATACACATACATAAATACACCTCAGTGTCATGCAGACCCACACTCTCCCACTGTAAAAAGAGAACGAGAGAAGGAGACCACCATGGCTGCTATTTATCCTTGCAGCCCACATCAATTTTCCATGGTCTTTTGCTGTGTGCTGTACATAATTAAATCCCTGCAAACTTCAGGCCTTGCTCAAGACTCCTGCCAGTAAACAAAGCCTGCTAATTACTACGTAAGGTAATAAGTGCGGAATGCAAATAGGCTGACCCTGTCTCTGTGGGGATAACCTGTGCTGTATGTGCTCCTCATGACCCGACAGCCTGATAGGATGCTGGTCGGAGCCAGTGGTTGGAACCTGGGGTGGCTACTTTTCACTGCACAAAGACCTCTTCACCTCCAAACCACCCAAGGAAGACTTCAGGTAAGAAGTTAGGACTTCTTACCTGATGTTTTCATAACATCAGGAATGTTAAACCCATGAAGACTTGGCTTTAACATATATATATATATATATACATATATATATATAATCTTTATCTCTGAGAGGAGTGTACTATATTTGTATCTTTACTTGTTCTGATTCCTCATTTATTTGTCTTTAACTGAATGACTGGCCAGTCAAATGGATGTTTATGAAAACTCGGTGGAGTTCTTTCCCTCTTCGTTAATCATTTCTGACCAGAGATAAACAGGCTGTTCATATAGGTCAGCGAGAGCCCGTTTCAGTATGTTACCAGTGGGATGAGGTTATCCAAGGTGACATGTTATTTGAGCACATGTGTGCTAGCATAGTCTGGTGCTGACTGGAGGATTCTTGGGTCAGCGGAGTGTTGCGTGCATGCTGGTGGTGGGGGTGGGGTATATGCACTCAAAATAAATGTGTATGTAATGCCGTGCGCCCGAACAAACCCTCTTTTATAATACATTTCAACACTAGACAACACTGTGATTTTTATCATTGGGAAATCTTAGCCACATGTCATGAGACTTTTTTTTTCTCCACCTACCCAGTTCATGGTATCAAATAGCACTAATTTCCCCTGTGGGTTTCTTTTTTTTTTCATGCGAGAGAGTGAATTAAAGCATTCTGTCAGCTCTAATTGAAGAATGTACACAGGGCACTCAGTCAGCGTTGGCACTGCTCTCTCTGTATGTGCTTCTCTGTGTGGGTGTCTGTGTTTGTGTCCGCTTTTCTGTGGACACTGATGCTGAAAGATGTGTCCTCATTTTTTGCGTTGCGCTGGGCTCCTCTGATAGCCATGTTGGCCTGCTCTGATGTCACCACGCCTGTGTTACTGTCGAGCATTCAGCTCAGGAACGAGAGCGCAGGGTGATCAAAATGGCATGTTTATTCTCTCCATATCTGACCCCCTCCCTCCCTTTCTCTCCTCCCCCCACACACACACTTTTAATGTCACTCACTCTTCCACTCAATAACGTAAAGTTCCTTTTGTTTTGTTTTTTTCTGCAAAAGCAGAGGTCCCTCCCCCTAAAAGCTTTCTCATTAAAAAGGTGTGCAACCTCATTTCACGGGTTCTCACCTTTCAAGACCCTGTTGAAGACTGACAAACCCGTTTGTCCGCCTCTTAATGTCGTTCTTGGAAAGACAACCCTCTGTTGTAACATGTCACATGCTTCCAACACGTGAATGCCTACAGCACAGACCTTTTAAATTTGCTTTGCAATGCATTCCGTGTTTCCAGCAGGTAAAAACACAGCTGAAGGAAATCACCTTTGGCCAACTCAGACATGTTCGTATTCGAAATCCTGAAATGCACCATAGGTTTAAGAGCTATGACAGAAAGTAATGAAACTGTTTCGAAACTGCTCTGTTGTTTTTCCACAAAGGTTTTTTTTCAACATATATCAGGAAAAGGCAAAGTGCTTTTGTTTGTTCTTTGGAGCTATGCCCCCACAGCTACAAGGATGAGGCTTAACCTTCCTTTATAGTAGCGTTCGCTATAATTCTTCAGTTATTTGGTGGCCATGAGAATACATTTCTCCCAAATCTCCCAAAAAAGGTTACAGAGGCCTGAATGATCGAGGCTCCTTCACCATTTGGAACAAAACGCACAGTTTGACTCTGCATTTCAAACAAATGCATTTGTTTCCATTAACGACTTGAAACGCCCCCAGCAAAACCCAAGCTGACTGATGCCGGAATGCCCCGAAACTCCCCACCTGTCACCAGCACTGTTGAAGCTGTGATGAGTCTATAACACCCAATCAAGGTTTGACTTATAGATAGGGCTGGTTATGAATCTGCACCGGCAAAGATCACACAATGAGAAAAAAACATATACGCTAAACAAACTTTCTGTTTGTCGCATTCACACGCACGGCGTAGAGCTTAGCTGCCAGTTATATGCTTTTTTTTGTGCCAGCAAAGGCGGTGAAGAAAACTGCAAGCAGACGCTGATGTACAGTTTGATTTGAAGTTTATTTTAAGAATAGTTCGAAGGAAGGCACTCAGTGCACACAATGTGTGGTGGTGAGCGGTTGTGGTTGCACCGAATGCAAACATGTTTTTTTTTGTATGCAGGGCTTCTCTAAATATGTCTGGGCGCTGTGGAAACTTTCAGTTATCGATGGATCAAGAGAAATCGCACATAAATAAATCGCATATAAATAAATCGCATATAAATAAATTACTGTCTGTCTATTCCGTCTGTTCGGTCTGTGTTCACTCTATTCTATTCAACAATGAAAGCATACAGTTTAAACCTGCACATTTGTTTTTTTCCTGATTTCCTCCATGTTCTACCTTCTCAAGCACTGAAAATCACTGAATCAATAGGTCGTGTCACACTTGCAAACACAGGGACCTGCAGATCATTTCATGGCCTCAGCTGACCCCATATGAAGGTCACGTTTAAGGGGTTTCAATGTAGTTTTTTGGGCTTGTTAATCAAAGTGCTAGCAACGGCACAAAATCCACCATGTTTTAACAGACTCGAGTATCTGATGTCTTGCGGCCAGGAGTGCTAGCGCAGCAGCCGGCACACCTGCTCTGTAATTGTACTTGCAAGAATAAATTATCAAGGTGCTCTTAAGGCAGGCATCAACTAGAGCTAATTAGCTCCTTCTTAAATCAGTACACTCCTTGCAGTGGCACTAACACAATCTGAGAACGAGCACGCTTGTTGTGAGATGCCACAGAAGCTCCTCTCGAGATCAGACCGGTGTCCTTGTCAAAGCAGAGTCACAAGGCAGGGGAACAACACCCCTACTGTGATGCCGCGGGCAAATGATGTTTGTTTCAAGTGGGTTTTATTTTGTTGGAGATAGACATTTATACTCAGTCATCACATCTGCACATAAACACACACACACACACACACACTTACATACTAGGTTTACACCAGGAAAAAGTTTTAAACCTTTGCTTGACTGAGAGGTTTGCAAGTTCCTTTGGTAAACAAGCCTAAAACTAATTGAGTCTGCAAACCTGCAATCAATAAATAAAGTTTATGAAGGTAGAATAAGCGAAACGGCATAAGATTTTCCTGGAGAATAATTTTCGGATGCTTTAGAATGGTGCACTGCAAACCTTAAATTAAAGTTGCCTTGCATATTGAAATTGACACCGACGTCTTGAAATTGCCAGATAGGCCAAAGTGAGGGAAAGAAAAAATCCCACCGATCAAAAGTATGAGAAGTGATACTTTGTTGGCAGATCAGTTTGTGCCAGGATGAAATCAGAGCCCTCAGACTAATGGAAAATGTACAGTTGCATGTTATATTTTGGAGAACCACCAGTCACATGGCAACTGCATGCTGCTGCCAATGGTAAGGATTTATTAGTCCGAAACTGTCCAGGAAGAAGAAATACCACATGGCAGTCATGGTGCAATATGCTGTATCTTTTTTTTTTTTTTTTACACACGCAAGTGCTTCTGCTGTCAGACACATTTATACACATTTATTCTACTGGCGCCTCCTAAATAATCAGTTTGTATGTTTTTGCACTTTCTTCCCTTCATTTCTTCCTGTGCAGCTTACGTTGCTTCCTGATAAACTGGAAACCAGGGAGTTTTTGGTCTTGTGTCACGAATGTGTTCAAAATAGTTCAGTCTTGCGTGAGTCCCGGGCCTGAGTTTCCTTGCGTCACACTTATGTGTTGCTATAAACTGGAACGACCTGCAGGCTCCCATGGTTCTGCAATATGAGCTTATTATTACCGAAAAATCCAACTGTCTTTGTCCTTTAATGCTTTCCCCTGATGTTCCAGTGTCACACTCCATCCTCTTCCCTTTTTTTTTCCGGTCACATAGCAGGGTTTTTATTTCCTAGTAATGGCAGTATTCAGGTCTGTTGAGTGATACTGACATGTTGGAGTCATCAATGTGGAGGTGGAATCTCTCGTGATCAGTACAAAGTGTCCATTTGATGATTTCACTTGGCTTTGCCACCAAAAGGAAAAAAAAGGGAAAAAACGGTTTGACATGAACTCACGCCATATATTTTGGCTCGTAGAAGTTCTCTTCTCGTTTTGAGCGTAATCAGACTGCGCTCAATCAAACTGACTCATTTTCCTGTTCCCCTCTTACTCTTTTCTCCCTGTGACTGCACTTTGTCAAGTTCTCTCCTGTTCTTTTCTTTTTTGCATCCTTCACACACACTCCCTCCCTCTTTCCGCACTCATTTGGTTCATCTGTCTTCTCTCCTCCTCTCCTCCTTTTCACTTCTATCAGACTTATCTCCCGTCATGTACCCCACCCCCACCCCCCCACCCCCCCAGTCTTTCACCCACTTTTATCCCTACCTCATATTCATTCACTTATGAAATATATGTCCAGTGTGTGTGTGTGTCTGTGTGTGTGTGTGTGTTTGGACTTTGGTGCAATGTTGTTGCCACTGCTGTTTGTTTACCTCCCTCCGCCACTTGGAGTCCATTAGCAAGGCCTTAGCCTCCGGAGGATACACACACACACACACACACACACATCCACTCACACACTCACTCATACTGTATATGCTCCTCCTCTGTATTTCTTTCTGTCTGCTTTCATTGTACATCACTCTGACTGCAAACTAAACTGACAGATATTCCACTGTAACAAAAGTATTCTGTTATTCCACAACCTCTGTTAGAGAGTTTTTGGTGCAATAAGAGGTGGTAGTCATTTACTTGCTTCAGTGCTGTCTTCCTCTACACAGCTGCGTCATGTGTGTTATATACACGTGTGCACGTCATTGTCTGCCCCTTGGAAACTAGAGCGCGGCAGGTATTTAAGACAGATTGCACAGATGGAAATTTGACTGTGTCTGTGTCTGTTTAATTTTAGTGGTCAACAGTTACCACTAATTACAGTAGCATCAGGGGATGGAGTATTTGATGGGGTTGAGCTATCAACCAAATTGCAAAAATTATATTTCTCTTTTCCATCATGATTTTTAACGCGCAATTTTCAAAAACGTAATCGCTCTAATTACATCTTCTTAAATGGACAATAGCTACAACAGCTGATTGGTCTTTATTAAAAGTACTGGATGTATACAATGAGGTAAACATTACATTTATGTAATCCAATCAAATTTTATTTGTATAGCCCATATTCACAAATAACAATTTGCCTCATAGGGCTTAAACATTATATGGCAATAATTCACTCTCATAATAGCTCTGTTTATGGCCTCCACCAGCTCCAGGGTAAAGCGCTGTTCACCAAGTAGCTGATACTCTTGTCTGCTTTTGAAAGTTGCTAGTATTATTAGTTGATGCTGGGAAAGTAGATAGCAATCGGTTATCTGATATTGCCTGATAAGACCATCTGCTTGGTATGTATAAGGCTGAAAATAATGTTAAATGAGTGGCAAGAGTGAATCACAAGTTGCAGGCTCGGAAACCGAAACAAGAGCTAAAAGACAGTATAATGTTCTGTTGACAAGACAGGATGTGCATAGTCTTGTCAATAACTCTGTGGGTTTGACACTATAAAGACCCCTTTCCCGTTACACATGGGTATTAGGTCTTTTGTTATTCTAAATATAGTGATCACAGGAACAAGCAAAAGTTGACCTTAGATTAGTCATTAGATTGTAATGTTACACATGGCGTTCAACATTACAGCTCACTGTCCCGTGCGAAACTCCGGAAGCCTTAAGAGCTCATGTTAATCAGGGAAAAACAAAATGAAGTGGCCGATTGTAAGATATTAATCAGCCACTGATGCATAGAAATGCAGGTTACATGTTAATATAATGAAACCTATTCTGACAATTTATGATGATGCAGTCTTTAATATGAGATTCTCTGCATGATTCCTTTTCACACTGACATCATTGTTTTCCCACAGACAGCATTGTGTCATTGGTTACATGTGAAATTCTTTCTTTCTTTCTCTCCAATAGTCACAGTGACCAGAGTGAATAGAGTGCAGGTTGAGTGAATACAAGTGGAAAGATACCAGACAATGTTCAGCCCACAACAAATCATTTCGTAGTTGTCTGTTTGTTACATAACTGTGTGAATCATTTTTATTTATTTATTTATTTACTTTTTTTTTTTTTTTTTTTTTTTGAACAGAAAAGACGATTTTGATCCTGACTGTGTGCAGACAACTTCACCCAGCGGGGTCTATACACAGGGAATGATGTTGCATTATAAGCAGTGATAAGCAGCCAGTGAATACAAGTGGAAAGATACCAGACAATGTTCAGCCCACAACAAATCATTTCGTAGTTGTCTGTTTGTTACATAACGGTGTGAATCATTTTTATTTATTTATTTATTTACTTTTTTTTTTTTTTTTTGAACAGAAAAGACGATTTTGATCCTGACTGTGTGCAGACAACTTCACCCAGCGGGGTCTATACACAGGGAATGATGTTGCATTATAAGCAGTGATAAGCAGCCTCTCTCACTCTTTCTCTCGCTCTCTCTCAACATCCCATAATGATACTCAGACAGACTCAGGCAGACACCCGCTCCGTCCCGATTGGTAGAACTGTTGCCAGGGAGCGTTGCCGTCTCAACGTGGATAGAATCTGTTGTCTGGTACACTTTAGACATGAGAACAACTGCAGGATCTGAATATTTATAACGAGGGGACTGTTCATATTGAGATTGTATAGAGGCAACATGAGCAAGATGGGAAAGAGCTGCTTCTGCTGCTGTCCAGCCCACTTCAAACTTTTCTTTCAGTTTGCTCTTTTTGGTGGGTTGATGTGCTTTCAACGAGACGTTCATTAATGTCATTACGTCAATGTGCATTTGTCCTCTTCATATATGTTTGTCACCGATGCGTTTTTTTTTTCCACTTCTATTGTACTTTACTTCGAACTCACTTGGACCATTCTGCAGAATAATGCATAGCGAATACATAGACTCTGATTATGAATGACTTCTCTCGTTTTATGTTTTGGTGTAACCCTGTTGTTGTTTGTTAGGTATCTACAGGATAACTACCAATTAAAATGTTTGAGTGAGTGTGTGTGTGTGTGTGTGTGTGTGTGTGTGTGTGTGTGTGTGTGTGTGTGTGTGTGTGTGTGTGTGTGTGTGTGTGTGTGTGTATGTATGCCATCTGGTGAATCGTCGCATATCTTCATATTATTCAAATATGCCTGGACCTGCTGCTACAGTTAATAACACTGTGCGTAGGTATGAATCCTTGATTAAATGAATGTAACACATTCCAAGATAACAGACAACATCAAATCTGAGCAGCATTCTAAACTCATATTTCACCTCAGACATTGGTCACACACACACACACACACACACAGTGCCAAAAGCCACAGCTCAGTATATAGCAATGATTATGAAAACACACCTTGGTATGCCAGAAAGAAACTTTGACATGGAAATGCAAACACACTCGGAGGGAAATGAGGACACAGGCGGCAGAGAGACTTGCACATATACAGTAGTCACCCGTTAGCCAAACAAGTTGAGTGGGTCCATGGCTTATATTTTTTATCAGGGATGTGCAAAGTCTATATTTAATACAGGCAGGAGGAGAATGCAATTTGCGTGTGCATGATTTTGCGCGCACACGTGTGCCCTTGTGTGCGTGTGAATGTGTGTCTTCAGTCTGAGGATGCACACATAGCAGGCATCTTTGTCTCATATCCATGCATTTACATGTGCCTGTCTGTGTGTATGTGCGGCATGGCACACCGCCGTGCTGTCTGCCTGACTCAACATATTCTCCGTTCACTCTCCTTTGCTCTTTTTCTCCCCCTCCCTTTTTCCTCCGCCGCCCCCCGCCACCCCACCCGCACCCACCCCTCCCCTCCCCTCTCTGCCCGGCTGGCACGTACATGCATGTCTGTAGACTCTGTACTGTGCTTGCTGCTGGGGCACGCGCCAACCTCACTGCAATGCAGCCCTGTGTGCATTAATTGGCAGAGAGAGACAGTGGGTACGTGGTATGCAGGGCGGAAAGGATAGAGAACGGAGAGAGGAGAGAAGCAAGAGGCAATGTAAGGACACAACAGTCACAATAACTGATGCACGGATCGGCGGACAAACAGTGTGACAGGTTCATACAGGGACAGGGACAGAACATGCGTGCGCATGGGGAGAACACACATGGTTGTCGTGTGAGGAAACGAACGGGGAGTCATATTTGTTTGCGTTTCGTGTGTTTGCGGATTTGCTCTGCCTCTGTTTGACTGTGCCTTATTTGGGTGCTTGCTCACGTGTACCTATATGTGCCATGCAGATATCACACCGCTGGGGCAAAGCTCTCCAAACCATACTCTGACTCACTATATGAAAGCTTTGCGATATCCTCCCTTTCATATTTCCGCTGCGACTGAAGAGTAAAAGTTTGTTCGGTTTAGCACAACTTTCTCCACTTGAGGTTTCTCTTGCAAAAAAAAAAGAAGTGCAATGTGTCGGGATGCTTTCTGAGAACGCACTCGTGACAGATCTTATAATTCACTGTATCAGTTTTTCATCCCCCCCCTTTCCAACAGATCATCTATTCTGAGGCTAGATCATTTACCAAAATGTTTACCGCCTTCATGTCACATCGTCCAAAATGCAGTGTGGAGGGTCAGAACGTGACATGCAAGCGTTACATAACCGTCACAAGTGGATATGTTGGTATGTTTTATTTGCACAGATACTTTAAAATCCACTTACATATCTGGTATTGTTAAACTCCCACACATTTCTGGAAATGATCCTCACTGCTTGCTGTTGCCTTTTGTCTTTCCTCCCCTGTCACTGGCTGTGACATCTGGCTCCTGTCCTCCCTTATCCTCATCAACCAACGTTTATGGACCCCCCCCCCCAAAAAAAAGAAAACACACACACACACACAAGAAAAAGAACCAACACACCAACATAAAAGACAGAAATATCACCTGAATAAGACAAACCACTGAGGCAGAGGCGTAAATTAATCATTCAATTTATCAATTCATGTACAAACACAAAACTGTCTTCCGTGAAGACAGCACTCCTGCTCCCCCCCCTCCCCCCACACTCGTGTGTAGGTGTTTGGCAGAGAGGTCTGTGCATGATTCAGAGAAAACACACAACACTTGTTCAGGAGTAAAACCTCTTTAAACTATTGTCTGTAATGCAAAAAAAAAGAAGGGGGGGAAATACCTTGAAATGACAGACTGTGTTGATTAACCGTTTGAATTCTGTAATTGGAACAATTAGAGGATCACTGCCATGTATATACTGAGGCTTCCAAGTTAGTCGAACTTCGCCTCGCTGAGATGACCAGTGACGCATTCTCCCCGGACTTGCGTCAAACAGGGATTTCAGAAGTTTCACTATTCATTTTCTAATTAATTAACGGTGGCTGTGACCTCTGTAAGCTGTTTTCGTTTCTCCATTGTCTTAGTCATGCCCCTCGTTGAGTGAGACCATATAGGCAAACTGTGTCCAGGGGCAAGTGGCAGAAGTTGCTTCAACCTAATTGTCTTTCTCTGCTCGTACTGTCCTCAAATGACTTTCTCTCTGTCTCCACTCTCCCCTCCCTCCCTCCCACCCCCCCTCCGCTGCTCTGTAGCTCTGCCCAGTCTCTGTCTCCGTCTGTAACTGTAGCCTGTGTTTTTCTCTCCCTCCCACTCCCTGCGACGTATAGATACTGCATTGATCAGACACACGCGCGCAGACACAGGCGCGCGTGCGCGTGCGCGTGCTGAGCCTCCCACTCCTTTCATCATTGATTCGCTCTGCTCTGCTCTGCTCCCTTTCTCTCACCCATTCTCTCTCTTTCTCTCTCTCTCTCTCTCTCTCACTCTCTCTCCCCCCACAGCAGCACTTGTTGAATTCAACCCCTGGAGAATAGAGAGAGAGAAACACAGAGAGAGAGAGAGAGAGAGAGATAATGACAGGGAGGTAGGGGGAGGCTTTGAGACGGCACTGGAACAGACAGTGAGCAGCAGAGAGAGAAAGGGGCTTTGGAGGATGTAGAGATCGAGGACAGGCTGGTTGAAGACAGACAGAGTAAAGTCAGTCAGAGCGGAGGGGAATCGGCTTTGAAACAGTGGGGGGGGTGACACTTTAAGTGAAAGAGCGAGTCAACCAGACGGAGTACATCAGAGCGCTCCCCTTCCCTTTCTAACTACACTTCATCTGTCCCGGTGCCGCCGGCTGCTGCCACCGCCGCCGCCGCTGCTGGTGTGTGTCTGTGTGTGTCAAGGCTCCATGGTGTGTCCTGACCAGAGGACAGGCTCACACAGGTCAGAAACAGTGAGTCCTTTTCTTTTGCATGCGTGTAGGTGCATGTGTGAGAGACTGTGTGCTGCCTTCTCCAGGTGAGTGCGTGCATGCCAGAGTGCACAGTACTGTCCCAGTGCAGCCTGTGCTGTCCTGACCTCATGCACGCATGCTCCCATGTAAGCGAGGCAGAGTGCACGTCTGTCTGTATGGAGTCCATGAAGTGGGCGTGCATGTGTGTGTGCGTGTTTGTGTGTGTCTGAGAGAGAGAGAGAGGCGGTGACTTTTTTTTTTTTTCAGTTTGTTCCTGGAAACTGCTCTGCAGCGTTTCTCAATAGTGAAACTAGTGTGTGTATGTACTGTATATGTGCGTGTGGGGGTTGGTGGGGGAAAAACAATGACACAAGGTTCAGGGAAGGATAGAAGGTGCCTGGAGAAAAAAAATACTGAGAAGCGGGGAGGAAAGGGCGCTCTCAGAGTTATCCGATTTTTTGTTGTCTGTGTGTGTGTGTGTGTGTGTTTTGTGTTCATGTCTAGTTGGGAAGGGGAACTAATGCCAATAAAGGTAAATGGAGCTTATGAAAAATGACATTCAAGCAGAGTCTGTACAGTAACACATGAAAAGACGATTGTGTTCGGAGTTGCTCTCTCATTGGCAGGAAAGAGAGTTCGTGTTGTTCTTGTCATTATTGACTTACATGTCATTTAGGTCTCTTGGAAATGGTTGTGTTGATTACAGTGTAAGTAGTGTGTCCTAGAAAGATTCCTGGAAATCAGACCAGGTAAAACAACATAGCGTAGAGGTGTTTCACAACGTTCTCATGTGCAGCGGGCACGGCATCGTATTCATTTTTTTCTTTGTGCAGTGTCTTGACTCCTCCTTTCTCTCTTCTACCTCTATTCTCTCACCCACCGTCTCTGCATAAGTATCCATCTTTCACACACCTCTCACTTCTCCCTCAGCTGTATTCATTTTCTCACTCATCATCTCAACTCCTTTTTTTTTTGCTCTTGGTCTTTTACCTCTTTGGAGATTCTCACTTTTCCCTTCTCACCCCTCTACCTCCTTCTTCTGGCACGTCTTTTCATCGTTGACACGTTGTCTAGTCACTCCTTCGTTACTGTATTCCTCTTCCCCAACGCGTTCTCAATGCTGTCGGGCTTTTTTTTACAGATGCGTCTCTCAGTGGCAGAGTCTGCAGTGAATATCTGAAGCCCCATCATCCGCCACCTCTCAGCCAACATGTCCCAGCTGCTCCATGTGGAGATACCGAACTTTGGAGCCACAGTTCTCGGTTCCCTGAATGAGCAGCGCCTGCTGGGACATTACTGCGATGTATCCATTCTGGTCAAAGGTAGGTTGGCACAAAATCTCTCTCTTTTTTTTTTTTTGAAACAGCACTTTCTTTTTCATTGTTAATTCTCAACTTCTTTTTCTGTTCCATGTTATTTCTAACAACCAGGCCAGGCATTCAAAGCCCACCGGGCCGTTCTGGCTGCCAGCAGCCTCTACTTCCGTGACCTCTTCAGCAGCTCCACCAAGACCCAGTTTGAGTTGCCCTCCTCAGTCACACCTGCCTGCTTTGAGCAGATCCTCACTTTCTGCTATACAGGGAAGCTAACAATGGCAGCTAGTGAACAGCTAGTGGTCATGTACACAGCTGGCTACCTCCAAATTCAGCATATAGTTGAAAGAGGCATGGACCTAATGTTCAAAGCCAACTCACCTCACTGTGACTCACAAACAGCAGGGTCCTTAGAGGAGACAGGATCTGAACCTCAGAGTCCTTCTAATAATGGGAATGGCATAGCGGTGTCCGCTCTACTGGGAACCGCTGGCTGGTCTCCATCCCTACTCCTGCCCCAGCGTAAGATTAAGCTAGAAGGAGGGGAACCCACACCGCTGACAGTGCCCTTTGCACAAGGCAAGATCTCGTCCTCAGAGTTGGGGAGTCGTTTGGCGAAGGCCAGTTCATTGTTCTATTCAGCAGCTGGAGGGAACCCAGTCCCGGGCCTGCCTCCTTACCACCTTCAAGGGTCGAGTGGAGGTGGAGCAGGAGGAGGAGGAGGAGCAGGAGTTGAGAGGTCCAGCCCAGGAGCATCCAGCTTGCCCACTACTGATAGTCCAACATCCTACCAAAATGAGGATGAGGAGTTTGAGGAAGAGCCCTATGACGGGATCGCAGAGGACGCTTACAGTCATCTCTATGGGCGTTCCGCTAACCACTATGGTAGTGAGTATTATGTTATATTGATGCACTTCAATGTATGTAACATTTTTTACTTGACAACAAACTCAAAAATATTGAGTGACTTAAAAAAAAAGATGAATTCTAAGAAGACTATCCTACAGCAAGTTTATCTTTCCAGTCATGTTAGATCTGACTGCTGGCATTCATTTCTTAATTGTCCTTGGCTCAGATGGACAAAATCCATTTGATATCAGAACAATCTGAAAGTAAAACCTGGCATGACTTGCAGAAATACAACCATAAATTTGGGTTTTTGTTGCCCCGTGTCCGGGCTTGTTATGTTTTGGGTTGAAAAAAAAAAACATGCACATTCATTTCATCCAAGTTACATTATTTAATCAGGTATCCAGTACATCTTGAATAAGCAGGACGTTGTGCCTCCAGTGTGTGTGTGGGCTCTCTCAGTGTAAAGATAGCTTTATGGAGTTAAGATTGGAGTGCATCGTGACCAGCATCACACTCTTCATCACAGCTACAACAGCTGGTCTGTACTTTTTTTCCTTGTTTTACCACACTTTTATATTTGTGCGTATTTGCCTACACGTGAAGGCAGAGACGTTATATTCAAAACTTTTCTTAAAAGGAGATTTGCATTCACACAATAGCGCAAGCACACACACACAAACACTCTGGATACCTATAGATAGTCACAAAGACAAAGTTACAAGTGAACATGCGCATGCACACACATTTCCATCATTCTTTGCATCCCGCGGCTCAAAGGCGTCACACAAGTTTGTCATATTCTCAAGTTTCAGATATTTATGAAATCCACCCTATCTGCAATCATTCAGAGCACCCCAGGGTGACATTGTGGGATATTCGAGAACCATTCCCGTCTTTACTTTGTGTGTGTCTATGTGCCCAAGAGGTGCGTGCGTGTGCATAAACACACAAGTCATCTTAGCGGTTTGGGGAAACAATTTTGTGAGCAGGAAACGAACACCCAGCACTGGACCTCCAAAACTCCACAAGATGCTGATGCAGCATCGTGACTTTTCTGGGATACGTTTGCAATGCTCTAAAACATTAATGAAAGAAAACAATCTTGTATGAGATTACACCAACCTACTTTGCCTATCTAATCTTGCGGGATGTATCTAAATAGAGGACCCGTATAACCTTATTCTCAAGCCCAGTCTGAACTTTATTTTTTCTTGCTTACTCTCATCAGTCCATGACAAGCCGGAGATGACAGGGATGCCCTTGGCACTGGAGAACCGCAACTGTGTGCTGATCCGCCGTGACCTGGTTGCACTGCCTGCAAGCCTCATCAGCCAGATAGGCTACCGCTGCCATCCTAAGCTCTACACAGAGGGCGACCCTGGGGAGAAGCTGGAACTGGTAGCTGGTAGGCACATGCACACCTCTGCAATGACTTCTTTAATATCCCTTTATATCCACCTGACATGAGAACTGTAATATACCTGACAGTAGTACTATGTAGATTCACATCTGCTTGAAATGATAGCTCTAGTTCACAAAAGCATACAATTGAATAATTTTGTCTTAATGTTAGGTTTAAATATCAGTAGCATTCAGAGCAGGTCTGTCAAATCAACGCAAAAGGTGCACAATAGGGTTTTTTTCCTGCAGAGACTAGACACTGTAAGAGAAGGACAACCGTCCCTGCAGTAGCCATCAATCAGGCCTTTCTGGTGGACCAACCAGACACAAGTCACTGTAGAGTTAAAGGCGTATGACAGCCTGGAGTGTGCCAAATGGCCCTTAGAGGGGCCCTGGGGGCATGAGGGAAAATATTCTTTGGTATTAAAGGGAGAAAACTGAACTCTTTGGTCAAACTTCCATATATTGCTCTTGGCTGTCAGAACAAAGATAGCAACAGGAAGAAGCCAGAGTGCTGTAATTCCTTAGTTTAATGTTGAATCTTTTTACAATGGAGTTAATATTTACCTGGTCTCTTTACAGGCAGAATCAGCCAAACGCAAAATATGCATGTGCAACCTATACAAAATATTAAGTCTTTTTTAGAAAAGATAGACAGATTTATTCTTATCTTCATGTAACGGGATGAAAGACTTTGACGACCTTCGCCTTTAATTTCTTTTCAGCAAATCCTTTTTTTCCCCCCCCACAGGTACACAGGTCTTCATGACACGAGGCCAGCTAATGAATTGTCATCTATGTGCTGGTATCAAACACAAAGTCTTGCTGCGCCGTCTGCTAGCCACATTCTTTGATAGGTGAGTATGATGACACAGCTCCAGAGAATAGTCTCGTATGGTCTTAAAGGACACACTATAAGACTGGAATCCATTATCCTGTATGACTCCAAGTCAGTCGAGGTTATCACAAACCAAGTTTCTCACCCCATCTGTGGCCATGTTGTGCAATGCGGTTATTTATGTGTGTTCTCATGTTGGCCTCATGCATGTGGCTGTAGCTGACTCTGCCCCCTGGTGTTGACTCTGCATCCTTACAGAAACACTTTAGCCAATAGCTGTGGGACAGGTATCCGTTCATCTACTAGTGACCCCAGTAGGAAACCTCTGGACAGCAGGGTCCTCAACGCTGTAAAACGTAGGTTTACTCTTCTCATCAGTCAACACATTATATAATATATTATATACAATTTGCCTACATTGTGCTTTAAATTAGATTTTTTTTTTCTTCCTCCTCTACAGTCTACTGTCAAAATTTCAACCCTAACTTCAAGGAGAGTGAAATGAATGTGATCGCTGCCGACATGTGCACAAACGCGAGGCGTGTCCGCAAGCGCTGGTTGCCCAAGATCAAGTCCATGCTGCCTGACGGCATGGAGGTGTACCGTGCAGGAATGGGCATGGGTGCTGCTGTGGGTCTGGGTCTGGCGCTGGGTGCTTCTCAACCAGGGGTACCCCTCCCCTTCGAGGCGGACTTCAAGACCCTGGAGCAAAGGTTGTATCCGGATCGTAAGGACCCTCTCAGGACTCATGCACCCCTGACAGAGGGTAGTAGCCCTGGGTCTGGAGCAGTTGGAGCAGAGGCTGAAGGTGAAGGTGAAGGGGTCGTCCAGGAGGAGCAGGAGGAAGAAGAGGATGAGGCTGCGTTGGAAGGTGTAGATGGATCACTGGGGGCAACAGGTGGTAACACACCGCCTGAGCAAAAAGTGGAAAGTTTGGAACAAGGCCTGACGGTGAATGGACAATAAATGCCTCTCACTTTGTGAAAATAGTTTAACACCATGTTTCCGTTTGCTTGCATCTCGTCCAGCACTCTTTCGTCTCCTCTATCCTTCCTCAGAAAACAGGAATTATCTGCATAAAAAGCTGCGCTCACAGATCTCACTAACCGAAATTTGTCACACATGCATGTGCACTTGTGTGCTTGTGTACACACGTACTTACTGACAGAGGAGTTGGACACAGGCATTGCATTAGCGCACTTGGAGAAATCTGTGGTTTCTGCTTCACACTTTTCTTCGAATGTCCAGTGTTTACTCAGTATTTCAGCTTAAGTAGCAATATCACAAAGACCAGAACAAATGGCTTTAATGATTAATCATTTCAGTGCCGCACAGAAGTAAGAGTTTGCTTGAGCGTATTATAATGGTGTATAAAATGAAAATGTTTTCCTGGAAATCTGCGTCTGGAAAAAAAAATATGACCATGGGGGAAAAAGAAATCAAAGAAAGATATCTCTCTCAATGAAAGGTCAAGTACTCTAGTAGCCCAATTAAAATTAGCATTTAATGTCCTATTAAATCAGGACATTGGTTTTATGATAAAGAAGATGATAGGTTTTTCTGGGAAAACTAAAGTCTTCTCCACAATCTAACAAATCATCTATCACATGGACTTACTTTTTTTCATGCATACTTTCCAATGACACATTTGATTAGAATGTCAATGTGATGCCTGTGTCTGCTCCAGAAGGCCCTTCCCAACCACACACACACACACACACACACACATGGATAAACACATGGATACACACATGTGCACACATTTCTTGCCGTCTGATACTCGCTTTTAAAAAAAACGTAACACTGCTTTTTAACTTTGAAAAAAGAAATCTTTTTAAATTACAGTATTCTTCCCTGGAGATACAGAAAGAGACACGGACAAGAACAAGCACTAAAACCCAAGCTTGCATGCATGAATACACACAATGGATCCAGAGAAATGTTGAAAACAAACAAAACAAAGCCACAAACCTGCATCTAAATAAATAAGAAGACAGCTATCGTTGCCTCAAGATATATCATTAACACACAAAAGAACTCTCACTGGGACATTTCTCACAGACCTCTGTCTGACACAGGTTAGAACTGATTTGGGTGTTACCCATAATTAACTGTGTTTGACACCATACTGATTGGATTTTGTTTCTTTTTTCTTTTAAACTACGGAGAGCAGATTGACTATATGGAATAGCGAGACGTGCACTACACCAAATGGTAGAAGAAAAGATGCAAGAGAGAATCACTGTTTTACCTTTATGTGGTGGTGTGACTGGCACCAATACAACTTAGTCCTGCATCCATCCTGTTTTGTTTGTTTTTCAGTCTTGGGGAGTGGGTGGGCAGTGTTGGGGGGTAAATTATTCAATAAAATGTGTAAGCAATTTCTGCTGGCTGACTGCATTTGCACTCAAAATTAAAGGTAAAGGTGGGAGACTATAGAATTTGACAAAATATGATTGTACTAAAGGTGAAAGTTTCCCTCCATATCACCCTGATTATTTATTTGATTTGCGCATTTTGGGTGTAACTAATCATCATCCTGACAATGGCTGTTTTTGAATGGGATGTCACAAGGCCATGTTGAGCAGCAATCTGTCATAATTTCCTTTCTTTTTTTTTAATGCTTTCACCGCACGTAAGAATGTCACCTGAACACCCTTTCTTTGTTTTATGAGAGGATTTTAAAAGCTATGCTGCTGTGTGTTTTCTTCCGTTCTCTGGTGTTTTCTCTGCAGTCGAAGATTTAATCTGAAAATCAGACTCTAAACTGTACACGAATGAACCCCAGCTCTTTAACCCCAAATCAGTTTTGGGGAACGTGCAAACAAATTAAGGAACGATTTAAAAAAGGGTTAATCTGATTTTTCCACAAGAGAATGTGATGGAAAAGTGAATGAACTACTAAGATACAGTATAAGCCCTTGATATAGTTGATCCGTTGGTTTATGCGCCATTGCTGTGTCATAGTGGGGCCACATATTCTCTATCTGTGTTAGACATATCATTTGGGGGATGCTTTAAGACCCTGCACAAGAAAACACAGGGTTAAAATTGCAATTGCACTAGGTAGTAATATTGACGTTTACGGATTTATTCTTCCCATCGTTTTTTATTTTTAATTTAAATTCTTATTTTTAAAGAAATAATGTGATCTGCCATTGATAAAACAGGGCTGTGAAAGATGAGTGAATGTTATCTG
>JAFBJQ010003622.1:90483-188720 GCA_016785345.1 Trinectes maculatus
TCTTTCCTTAATTCTAGGCTTATTAGGATGGGCCATGATATATATATTTTTTATTTTAACAAAAGTTATAATGTTTTTTTGTTTGATTTTTTTTAACTCACGTCTTCCAATGTGGCAGACACCAAGGAGCATTTCTCAAATATGTAGAAAATCGAGCGAGGTTCAAGTACAAGCTTTTCTTACGCTGATCTTCATATTATTATATCCCAACAGTTATTTACAGTATGTCTCCAATGTTAAAATGACATATGTGTTCATAAAACAAAATACTTCTGAAGATTTACCAAAAGAGTCAGCAAATTATTGATCTAACTTTCAATTTCTTAAGCCACACTTCCTCTTGTAACAACAACAATAATAATAATAAAAGTGTAAAAATAAGAATAAAAATAGGAGCAGTGCCTTAGACTGTGACTGTATGTGCGTGGATGTTATGATGTGAAACTTTATGTTTAGAGGCTTTATAAGACAAAGGACTAGAATGTTGTCACTGAAAGATTTTTTTTACTAAAATTATAATTTTACAAAAAAAAGCTTCCCAGAAACATTTATTAGTATTATTTATGTAGCTATATATTTTTTAAATATTGTCATTTAATTTTTGCCATTCGTATGTGGATATGTGTGCAAGATGACCAGCCAAATTGAGTTGAACAGATGCACTATGATACAATCAACAGCTTATCAATAATAACCTGAATCTAAAATATGGTATCTGTTGGAGTCACACATGCCTAACTTTTGGAAATGTAATCACACATACATAAATGTCTTTTCTCTGATGTATTCACATTTTAATATTGTTTCATCGAGTTTGTCCACTGTTGTCAGCGAACAGACAGCAAAAATATACATAACTCTGCCCTGGCCGACAAAAATTACCAACCTTACTTTTTCTTTTCTCGCCTCTTCTCCACTTGGCCTCTTTTTTTCTTGTGCAGGGTGAAATTGAACACGAATAAATGTTCACTAAAAATAGATAAATGTGCACTAAAAACTGAGAAATTCTCAGAGAATGTCATGGTGACCCTTGGGAGAGTGAGCTCTATTTGAGGTGGCTAACTGGTAAAATGCATGTAATGATATTTTCTGGGGGGGTTTTGGGTTTTATTGAGAGAGAATGTTTCCTTCACAGCAAATATTCTTCAGTTGTTTTTTTTTTAATTATTATTTAGACAGAAATTTGGCACAAAATCTGCCATTCACTTGCATGATCACTGGAAATTGTGTTATAAAAGGTAAAAACGGATGGAATTGTTGGTTGTAAAGAAAAACTTTCAAAAAGTGTTTTTTTTTTTGCAAATGAATTGTTATGTAGTTAATAAAAACTTACATAGTGCTACATTCACCCCATTGCTGTAAAACCAGTGGAAACAGCAGAGTTTGTTTCTTTCAATGGTTGATCCTGTAAACAATACATTTATATGCAAAGAGACACTTGTATAAAATGCATGCCATTCAGAAACTCCTTCTAACCCGATGAAACCTCTGATCTTTATGCACCATGTATTTTATGCTGAATAACTGTTGTCACTGTTAGCAAACAAAGACTGTGGACTCTTGCAATGAGTAGGGTTGTATTTTTACCACATACCCTGGCCTTTTATTGAATGTTTGCATAAAGTTTATCACCTCTTGTGGTATTAACAGCAAAGGAGTGTTAAAGAGCGCAGTTTATTGAAAAACTACCCATAGTTGAGTGTGCATTTTAACTTTCAGCAGACTCAGAGAAAATGCACTAAAAGTTTATACAGTATGTGTATGTTTGTGTCCTTGAACATAATGCCAGCACTTTAGAACTACTTAGAAAAATGAAAGAAAAGAGAAAAATATATAATGATTGACCAAGGGTTTGGTAAATGAGGGGGAAACGCAACTTTTAAAGCCATGTGTTCAGAGCGCTGACAATCAGAATAAGGATGAGACTCAAAGTGCAGTAAGGGAGATCTGACGTGACTTGCTGTGCTATTGCTGTTTGCTTTTGTCTTTCACCGGCTTGCTTTGGTCTCTGCTCGCTTCCTCTCCAGAGTTGAGGGATGTTATGATGTTAATTAACCCCACCCTTCTATAGTCTTAGGCTTTTGTCTCTGCAACAAGGACTGAGTGATATTTGACTGATACCTCAGTGCTTCATGAACAGAGCCGTTCCATGTTGACATGGACCATATCTTTAATGCTTTGGTAAGCATGGGCTGAACTTGGTCCTAAGTCTGGGCATATTGGTAACCTCTTAATGGACAGCAGTCCATACAGAGAAAGAGGATATTATCATGCATACCAACACTTTGATCATGATAATGCTCTCCATGATCAACAAGGCCTGGACCAGGCAAACTGGGATGGGACAATTACAATGTTGATACTGCTTTGTGTTTAAAAAGAAAAATGTTAAAATGATTATGCGCCTTTCAACTTAAGCATCAATAATATATACAAAAAATGCAAGTTGCCACTTTTGATGTTACGTAAGATTCTACTTTTCATTCCCATCATGGTATTTGCCACCATCAGTTTCAGTTGATTTCTTTAAATGCAATACAGAAAAATCTGCTTTCTAATAAAAATCCTTACTTCACCATATAGTGTCCTCTTCTTTCTGTTGTCTGTCTGAATGTTGTTAATTGGTTTCATTAAAATATCTTTGTTTTTAGCAGTTTGTCTACTTTCATTAATTTGGTCAGTGCGGATTGGCAAATATGTAATACCAATAAAAGTGTACATCTTTGTGATTGGTATACTTCACTAGAACGATTATAACCTTTGACAAAAAAAAATTCACTCCAGTATATTTTAATTTTTTCATACATCCAAACACAACACACAAACAGAGACCATCTTACTTAAAATATTCACTTTTTAAGGCTACATACAAATAATAAAACACCATGCTTATATTTTTATTTCTATCAGTAATCACTGAAACCTACTTTATTCGTCATTGCAAAGTTTGATTGATTGAAGTGTTGTGTTGGGAATCGTCAGTGGTGTTTTTGATACGCTTTTCAATCGATCGTAGATTTAATAAAACATTTTTACAGGCAACACATTTTGTGAGGCAGGTTTGGTGAATGCGTTCAGTGCTCTTCCATCGCTCTGTTATCTGCTTGTCATCCTACGTATCCGTGACGTTATTATCGTCACTAAAACCCGCGGCGTGTGGAAAACAGTGCTCGCTCAAATCTAATGTGGCTCAACCAAAATAAGGAAATAATATAAAACAACTGTCTGAAAAAGCAACAACTGCTCTCCTTCAGGATGAGCGACGACACAGACTCCCCTCCTGAGAGGGAGATGAAGGTAGGCTCTGTTATCCATAGGTTATGTTGACACTTTAGCATGTCTCAGCTAATGTTGGCTATCAATGTTCGTGTTATTATAGTTAGCTTAGCCTTAGCTGGTTAGCTAGCTGGTTAAGTTTCGGTTTTAAGTTTAATTAAGTTTTACCCAGAGGTACTTTCAGAGCTACATTGATCGACTGGATGCGATTAGGAGTTAAACGGTTTGAGAAACATTTTAAAATGTCTCATTAGAGAAAGCGCCGACATTTTTCTGTCTTGTTCGTATGTTAGCTACGCAGTTATTAGCATTTAGGTTGATATGTCCTTTGACATTAGTACGCAGCAACCGCCGGTGTCAAATATGCCCGAAGTTCAATAGATAGATGAAAGTACCGACACTGTTGCTGACGTGACATGATGCAATAAAGCGGCTACTTACTGTGGATTTGACGCTATTTGTTACTGTGTTGTCAACAACTAAATATGTGCGAAAACATGAAGAACAGTAAATCATGTAATGTAAGCTATGCCAGTTTACAGAATCTCTTGTTTTCGCATTATGTTTTTCGAAAAAACGATGTAAATGAATGGGATAATGCTTAATCCTTTGTTCTAAATACTAGTTTAATCATAATATTTTATTATTATTATTTGATCTTATTTATATTTCTGTATTAGCCATATGCTGTTGTTTTTCCTTTTATTCAGTTACTGAAGCAGAGATACATTTATCACTATGATATAACTCACTGCTTGTCCTTCTGTTTCAGGATTTTCAGTTTCGTCAGATGAAGAAAGTAAAAGTTTTTGAGCCCACTGAGAAGTTGCCAAAAGAAAGATCTAGTCTTCTTGCCGTCTCAAATAAATTTGGTCTAACCTTTGTTGGACTCAACAGGACATTTAAAGTTTACCTAACTCAAGATATACTGGCTGCTGATAAAGTTGGCACCACCAATGACATAGGTGTGAACACGACTCTTACAGGATCACAGACATTTTCTCTTTTTCCTTGTTCTTCTTCCATCTATTTGCAATTTACTTCATGATTATGATTTGTTCTAGTCGATGGGATAGCAGCCTTGGCAGAGGTGACTGTGGAACTGGCTGTGCACCACTTGGCTCTCAGTTGTGACGATCTTACGTTGTCAGTATGTGGCATGTCTCAGGGGGCCGGTTTATCTCTCACTTTCTATGATGTCCGCACCTTCATGAACAAGGTGACTATATACCTAATGTCATGTTTCATGTTCTGCTGTCTAACATAAAGACCAAAGATTAGTCATTGCTGCTTAATGGTGCATTAAACTTTTGTTCTGTATCTCTGTAACTTTCCACTGCAGATAAGTGATGGAAATAAACTGACTGCTGGGGAATTACTGAGTTGTTCTCAAAAATAAGTTCCCAGTGTGCACAGGGGGATCTACATTATAATTCAGAACAGCAAAAACCTGACAGAAAACTGTAGAATTTATCTGTCTCATCTGGGGTACACTGTAAAGAAAATAATGTTTTTGTGGAGTTTACGTCATGATTCCACCAAGTGTGGTCATATAAACAAAATATTTTTTATCAGCAAGTGACCGTAATTTGTAACTCAGTTCCTTCTTAGGTCTCCAAATGTTCTTAGCATTTTGTCTGATTTAAATATACCATAGCTGGGCTTTGGCAGACGTTTATTCCATATGGTAGAGGGCAGTAAAAGGATAAGTCATTTGTTTTAATTACACCATTTTGATTTTTAGATTTACAAATTTAAATGTCAATGCCAGTAAGATTGTCACTGTAGTTCCCGTTGTTCTTGCTTTGTTTTTCAGGCAAGACAACAGAAGTTGCCTTTTACATCACTGCAGGCAGCTGTACCCTCCGGCACTGTTGTGCAGGACCTAAAGTGGAATCCTGCTCAGGCATCCACTTTGGCTGCCTGTCTGTCTGATGGCAGTATGATGATTTTGGATGTAAAAGAGAGTGTCAGAGTCCAGGCCGAACTACCCGCTACAAGTGGCATCACATGCAGTGAGTGAGACTGGGTGTAAAAGTTGAGTTTACCTGTACAGTGTATCTTTATTTAATGGCCCTTCCCTCCCCTCTCTCCACACACAGTTTCCTGGAGTCCGAAAGGAAAACAAGTTGCTGCAGGAAAAATGAATGCCACTGTCAGTCAGTATACACCGGTGAGTGAATCTAATTCACTTTAATCAATAGACTTTGTGCTCAGTAAGAGCTGCAGCATCAACAGCTGACAAGATCACTGATCACTGATTTTCCTCTTCTGTTCAAAAGGCACTAGAGGAAAAGAAAGTTATTCCGTGTCCACACTTCTACACTTCCTCGTCTGATGACCCTGTCAAAGGTAAGTTTGTTGGTCCCATATCTGTCAATTTAATAATAATAACACACGTACTATTCTAGATTATTAATTAAATATAAGGGCTGTTTTTTTCTACCACCACTGTATTGTTATTTACTTGCAGCTTATTGCCATTACTATGCTGGGACTAATGTTTTTTTTTTCCTGTTGTCTCTCACAGCTCTGGATGTGCTGTGGCTCAAAACCTTTGTGTTTGCAGTGGTATATGCCGCTGCAGATGGATCCCTTGAGACCCCTCCTGAACTAGTGTTGATCTCCCTCCCTGTGAGTACAGCCTACATCAACATTTTTTAGATTTTTGTCCGGCTGCACTGCTGAAGTCATCAGTGCTGTCCTTCTTACTGCCTCAGTCAGTAATGTTGTGGTATTGTTTTGTGTTATATGAGTGATAAGCAACTAGTAATTAAATTTTATTTTGATTCATTTTTACAGAAAAAAGATGAGAAAGTGGAGACAAAGTATCTGAACTTCAGTGACACAGTGTACGGCAGCTGCACTGAGCGACTTCACCACTACTTCCTTAGCCATGTAGAGGACTGGTAAGAATGATCATTAACAGATTTAATATGTTTTTTTTCTTCTTACATCAGGGTTTTAATTACAAGGTCACATTAAATTTGCGTAACCTTTTTCATTTTGTTTATTTTTTTCAGGGACCTTGTATTTGCGGCATCAGCAGCCTCCATTGAGGTCAGCGTCATAGCCAGACAAGACGACAAGGTACTTAATAGGTCAAAATGATTGGGTGCAATGTTTATTATGACATCAGGGAAAGATATACTGACGATTGACAACAGTTAAATGTCCTATTAGCAGGGCGCCTTTCTGTTGTCTTGTAGCTCCTCCTACACTTCTTAAATCCCAAATTTATCACATTTGTGATCAGAGTCATAAGAGTTTGGTTCTCTTGAATATAAGTTTGAATTGCGTGATCACACTGTTTGATAGAAGTGAATTCTGGATGTGTTCAAGACTTTTAATTCCTGTCTTAGGTTTGCATAGTCAAATATATGTAATCTTGTCTTGAGTGTTTACTTGTCGAAGAAAGGCTGTTCTTCAATTAGGCTGGATTTAATCAAAAGTAAAGCTGAATACACAAAGCATATTCCTCTGTTGCACATAATAAACAAATTTTATTTTCATTGTTCTAATTTGCTTTACTTTTGAGATCTGAAATGCTAGCTATATGATGGGAGAAAAACACAACACATATTCATAGACTTATGGGCACAATTTATTTTTCTTTTAGATATGGGAACTTTGGATCCTGGAAGACGCAAGTAGGGCTGAACTTCGAGTGACTGAGACAAATGAAGACACTTTGCCCCTTGGTTTAGCCATAGACTACACCAGCCAGCAGGAAATCCACATAAGTAAGGGAATTTGACTTTCTTTGTATTTCTTCTTTTTACCTGATGTTTGTCTGCCATTTCAATAAATGTGCATGCTATCACTTATTTCACTGGTGAAAGAAAAAAAACATGGACACTTTTGTTTTGGTTTTATGTATAATTACATATAATCAAAGCACAGTGGTCTTAGTTTTTCCTCTGTGTCAGTATAAATGAATGGATTCTGTAGTGTTAAGGTTGTTGTGTAGATATAATAAAATGTCAACACAAAGGAAAGGGAAGCAGGTGGGTTCTGTCTTCTTTAAGTAAACTTTCAGTTTCAGTTTTCTTTGTGGATACAGCAGCCTCTGCAGTGTTCTGTCGCAGCATGTGTAGAGAATAGCGATAAGCTACCGTCTCAGTACACTGCTTAATCTTAACTTGCCCGGTCTGTCAGACATTCACGTAGAGTTGCTGTTGCTGTCTAGTCACATCTCTCCACGATCTTTCTAACTGCCTTCCTGTTGAGAAAAGAAAAACTGACATTTGAGTAACATTTTGACATGATTGTGGTAGATCAAAACCTTTATCTGTGGTGAGATGTTAGATAAACCACGGGAAAGCGAAGGGAGAGTAACAGAAGCATTATCTTTGGAGGGAAAAAAATCCACTCATTAAAATGGCTCAGACAAGCTAGAGGACCACAACAAACAACAAAGCCCAGACACTCCTGTTGCAGAATGCTGATGAGGTTTACTGTGTGCCTCTCCCTTCTGTTCACTCTCTCTTAACCCTCTATGTCTATGCCTCTCACTATTGTTTAAACTGTATTGTAATTACTGGGATGAAATTCAACATTAGTTGCTGTATTTTTGTACTTTTTTTGTAGAAGACTCAGCATCACTATGTTTTGAAAGACCGTTATTTTCAGTGATTTTGTCTTAACATACGTTTAGTCTATGGTTGAATATATATGTAGGTTTGAATGTATGTAAACAATAAAATACTGATGGACTGTGGTAATGAGATTTATATATAGCCAATGCACAGCGATGCATATTCGTGAGCTGAGGTAGTGGTAATAAATCAAACATTGGGATGTGCTGAGACACAGCTGCAGAGAGGACAAAGAACAAATTGTTCAGTATACATTACCGATGTATGTGAAATGACTGGTATCAGCTTTGAGAAATGCATCTTTAATTATGGGTGGCAGTACTTAGTTTTGTCATGAAAATGTTGGTCTACACTGAAGTTTTGATTTTTGTCTGCAGCCCACAATACACTGCATGATTTTTAACAGTCGTCTGTTCTGATCATGAACCAAAGTAATTGAGATAAATACGGCAAAAACATTCTGTCTTGTGCTCAAATGCCATCACACTTAAATGATTAAAGTGACAAACCACTTGCTGTCATGAACAGAGAAACTATAGTGAACACTTAATGCTTGACTTTTCCCATTTGCTGTTGTGTGAAATGGAAGCTGTGCAGAGATAGAAATTTCTCACTAAAGTCTATTACTGTCTAATGTTGATTGCACACAGATGCAGCTCAATTAATAATCTGTCTATAGTTTCCCACCAGAGAGCTGTAGAGATTTCTCCTTGAGTCTGTGCTCTGTGGAAATCATGGAGAGGAAATCATGGGATTATGTTTGAGATAAAGATGCACTTATGTGAAAGAGTTATGTGTTTAGTACATTATGTGAAATTCTGGTAAATTGTTTTTTGTTGTAAATCATGTAGACAGTTTCTTTTGAATGTCTTTTGCTTAACTCTGTTTTCATCTCATCCTTTCACCCATTTTAAAGCTGAGGAGAAGACCTTACCCCCAGCGCCCACAATGCTAATGCTTTCCACAGAGGGATTACTGTGCCCATTTGCACTGCTGAACCTCAATCCTGGAGTTAAGCAGCTGGTCTCACCACCCAACCCTCTACCTCTGGAGGGGGAGAGACTCCCCAAGCCAGGTAACCCTATTCAGAAAACATTTCAGTCTCCAAGGCTAAATTAGTTGCATCTAACGTTCATGTGATGAGATCACATAACAATAACAACTGATTTATTTTCTACTCTCAGGTTCTTTGGCATCCCAACCACCAAAGATCACCGCCTCCATCCCTTCTGCACCAGCCGCATTCGCAAACCTTGGACTTTCATCAGCATCCACTTCCCTTCCTCCAGCTCCTGTTGTCTCTTCTGCTGCTCCATTCAGCTTTGTTACGACAGCTCCTGTGTCGTCATCTTCATCAGGCTTCACTTTCTCAGTCCCAACTACGGCTTCCACCTCAGTGGCTCCTGCTTTCTCCCTGGTGGCATCCACACCTTTTGGCTCAGGACCCTCAGGCTTTTCATTTGGCACCAAACCTCCCTCTGACACTCCCTCAGCACCCTCTGCATTTTCTATCAGTACCCCATCTATAAAACCATCAGCCATGGTGGCCACACCTCAGAGCCTTGCCTCCCCACCAACAGTGAAATTGAATCTTAATGAGAGGTACTGAATTATCATCTGTTGGGGAATTATGACGCAGTTATGATGCATATAGGTCTTTATGATCGTTCTGCTCTTATCTAAGGTTTTCAGCAGTCGAGGCCCCAGCACAAGCCCCACATTCTTTCTCCTTCAATTCATTGCTCTCCAAACCAGTTGTCACCAATTCCAGTAGTTTGACTGCTCCTCCAATCTCAGCCACTAAGCCACCAGCTGCACTTGGTAAGAAAATCCTGTTTATGTTCCGTAACTATTATTCTTTGCACAAGGGTGGCATTCTTTCTTTTTTAGTCAGTTTTGTTTACCTGTCCGTGACTGGGAGCCTGATTCTAACATTGTTGGTTCTACCCCAGCCCCAGTGCAGACAGTTCAAGCCAGCACTCTGGCCACAGTTGTCCAGAAATCTACTCCTGCTGCTCAGAGCTGTGTCCAAGCTCCACAGGTTAGTCTGTCTGTTTATTATTAAAGATTTTCTTCTGTTTAAACATTAACTTGAGTCTTGAAAGTGTGAATAGAGGATTTCAGTCAGGCCACAAGGTGGCGTGATATCTCTTAATGGTTTCTACTTTGTTCATCTCCCTCAGGGAACAGCAGTTATAGTCATAACATTTTGTTTTGATGTACTTTATCACTGCGACTCTGCAGACAGCTGTTTCTGCGAAGGCCGTGGAGAAACAGCCACAACAAAAGAAAGAATTGGATCACATTATGGCTGGTATACTGGAGGAGGTAAGAAAGTCAGAACTAGTGTAACTGCACCACTGTCAGCTTGTGAAAAAATGTGAACCTCTTGGCATAAAACCATCCTAAGGACGTAAATATTCTTAATAGATGTGTGTTGACAACTATAGAACATCAAATGATAAAAATTTAATGTTAAAGCTGTAAATTATTTTTTCCCAAGTAGGAAAACATTTTTGTAGCATGTTCAGTATTTTGATTAATGTATTTAATATAAACCAAAGTTGAATTTTCTTTGTTAGTATTATATGGTTAAGCTAGAAAGGTAGGTAGGTAGGTAGATAGGTAGGTAGACAGGCAGGTAGACAGGTAGGTAGATAGGTAGGTAGATAGATGCACTTACTATGAGAAAACATCACAGTAATTACATATACACAAATTAGCCACATCATTACTCACTTGGTGCTGGCACTTGTTCAGTCTGGACAGTTTTCTCTCATTGTTCCATAACTAAGCATATTTTTGATTTGTCATCAGATTGCACACTTTCAGGCGGAACTGGATGACCTTAAGGCCAGAAGCTCAAAAGCGCACTTCAAAGTTGGCACAAATGAAGAGATGAAGGAATTGAGGAAGGAGTCAGAGGACCTCCATATTTTCACCCTGGAGATTAAGGAAACTACAGAGGTGAGACCATGGTTTTAAACGTGCGTGCATGCGTGTGTTCAGTCTTTTCCTACATGAATTTAGCAGCAGCAGCAGCATTGCACAAACCATTGCTTGAACTATTTCTGAGAAATTAAATTTTTAAATTTTATATAAAGACCAATAGTGTTATCACCACAATAATGACCAAAGGGTCATTATCATTTATTTTGTACAATGTTTTTTTGCATGTTTGTGATAGCTAAGCAAACTGGTCATTATTTCCTGAGTTATCACAGTTAATTGGTGTGTAGTGTTTATAATGTAATTAACAAAGCAGAAATGTTGGGTTGAGTAATTTTAATCATGACTGTCCCCTTTTGAATTTTTGTTTTCTGATTTTCAGTCTCTCCATGGGGACATTGGTACATTGAAGACCACTTTATTGGAAGGTTTTGCTGGGGCAGAAGAAGCCATTGCTCAGAGTGAGCTGAGCAGTGACAAAAATTACAGGCAGCTATTGTACAAAAAACCTCTTGACCCACGCAGTGAGGAGCAGCTCAAGGTGAGACACAGAGAGACACAAATATTGTTTGTGTGAATGGCTATTTAAAAGTGTCATAAAGCTTTTAAATGTGTCACATACTTACATTTGTCCATTTGACTTTCTTTACTCAGGAGATTCGCAGATTGTACCAGTACGTTACATTTGCTGTGGAGGATGTAAATGATGTGTTAAATGTGGAATGGGAGAAACACCTGAAAAAGAAGAAAAAGCCAAAGTAAGCGTGCAAGATCAGCTGTTTGAGTATTTGGTACTGAATGGATATTGGGTTTGACCATCATTTGTTATGAATTCATCCTCTTCTTTCCAGACACATGGTCGTACCGGGACGTGAGGGTCTGTTTAATACACTGTCCAATAATCTGTACATCATCAACCAACAAAAGAACAGATTGGACCAGTTGGTTAAAGAGCTCACATCACTGATGCTCTACAACAATACTACTGCACCAGCTACAAACCATGATACTGCAGCAGCAACACCTACTGGGTAGGTACAGACAAAAAAACAAGGAGTACGTGACTGGGACTAAAACCCTCATGGATAAATCAATATTAAACTTTGTGTAGTGAGAAGTGAGAAGGAAGAACCTGCACAGCAAGGTTGGCAATCACTTCATACTTTAAATTACCTGTGATGCAAATGGGATTTGAATCTAGAGCAGTTGAATTATTAAAAACCTAAAAGTTCAAATTAGCAGGTTGTTTTCATAACTGGGTGGCATAATCGGCAACATTATAATCATATTTCATGAATAACTGAAAGGTTGCACCCATTTCTTTTGGTGAGACAGCCTTTACTGGTTGTTAATGTTCATTCTAATTGCAACTATCAGTATTGGCACACTTCTAATAGCTTTTAGGAATGGTTTTATTGTTGCAAATATCTTGTTTCTGTGTTTAATGGCAGCTTGGAAAGTGAACTTGAGAGTTTAAGGGATGCCCTCCTGAAAGCTAGACTGGACACTACCCCTCCGATGACCAAATCCAAATCTCCAGGTATTAATGGCTCTGTTTTTATATGGAAAGAAGAAAGCTTTATTTGTCATTGTCACAGTACACTATACAATGAAATTTGGTCTCTGCTTTTAACCCATCACACATGTGTGAGCAGTTGGCTGCCATACTTACAGTACATACAGTGCAAAGCACCTAGGGAGTAATTGGAGTTAGGGACCTTGCTCAAGGCCCCAGGGTGCCGCCAGGAGTGGGATTTGAGCCCCCGCCCTCTTGGTCTCAAGAATAAGGCTCTAACCATTAGGCTACCACACCACACACATTTGTTGGCTTTAATTCTTACTATGAATATTTTTTTTCTCCATCAGTAAAGATAACACCAGTGAAACAGTCCCAGCTACGTAACTTTCTCTCAAAACGACAGATGCCTCCTGTCCGCTCGACTGCACCAGGTACACATCTGCTAAAAACTGCATTTAATACAGGGGTAATGCTATTATCCAAAATGTAGGAAACGCAAATGTATTTTTGTCAGGTTTGGTGTGCAGAATGGAATTTTGTGGTTATACGAATGCAAATTTGCAATTTTGTTGCATTATAAACTCTCAAATGAGTAGACTGTTAAAAAGACCTCTAATTCCATTAGACTTTCATAATTTAGTTTACAAAGCTCTGGTACATGATTATTATGTTAGATTCGTGTTTAGAATTGAGTCTTGATGGAAATAAATGAAAATATTACCAGCATACAGCTATACCACTGATACTACTCTCTTCCAGCCAATCTGTCCCGGTCAGCCTTCCTTTCCCCTAAATACTATGAGGACCTGGATGATGTCAGCTCAAGCTCCTCTCTGTCTCAGTCCCTGGAGCCCCACCCAGCTCACTTAGAGCTAGAGGAAGAGGAATTACAGCCAGCACCTCTCCCCTTGAATGTCATACTCCCGGCATTGTCCACTCCTCGCCACCCTACTGTCGTGAGGACTCCCTCCATTCAGCCAGGCTTTGGAGCAATTCAGTCTACCCCTATGACCAAAATTCACTCAGTACAGGGTATGGGCTTTGGACTCAGCCCCATTGCAAGCCCTGGTATGTCATTCCCACCACCTACTGTTGTAGAGTTCATCAAAGGTGCAACATACAGTACATATGTGAGATGAGATGATGGGTTTTTGAATGTCACATATGACACAGATGTATAAGGATAAAATGCAGGTAGACATGCTTTGTTTATTGTTAATGTTGCTCTCTGTTTTGATTTTCCAGTTCCAACAAATAAGATCAACCTCAGTGGGGCTGATAGCACTGCTCTTGCCACAAAGACAGTAAAACACGGAGCGCCACCAACTGAGAGGACTGTGCCTGTCACCATTCCTGCCCAGCAGGCTGCAGCATCTGCTGCGTTACGCAGGCAGATGGCCAATCAGAAGACAGGTAGTAAGAACTGCAACGATTACCAGCCTTTACCGGCAATCAAGGGGTTATTTATTTTATTTTTTAATGCTGATGAAGATTAATTGCCTTAACAGGCAACACGGTGTGTTTAAGAATCTGTTTGTTTAGTATCAGGGTGCTGCATCGGCTTTAATTCACCAGGGGGAGACATAGACTTAAACAACAAAATATGTCAAACAGGCAGCTTTATGTTGCAGCTCATTGCTCTACCTTATCTTCAAACTACATCAGTATATTTTAAACAAGGTCTTCTACATTATAGAAACATTGTGGTTGCCCACTCATGTTTTGTTTCTGTTTTTTTTTGTTGTAAACAACATCAGTACATTTGATTGAATTGATCACATGTTTTATGTGTGTTCCAGCAGTTGTCAGTACTTCCTTGACAGAGTCCACTTTGAAGACTGTTCCTCAGGTTGTCAATGTTCAAGAACTCAAAGAGAAAGCACCTCCTGTGCCGGTTTCTAATATTATCAGGTAAAACTCCAGAATTATACAGCATTTTCTATTTATATGATGGAATATCCGCAAGTTAGTTGGTGTCAGGAATACCTGTTAGATAAACCTTAAACCCTGCTATAACAATAACACGGTCTTCTCTTTCTTTTGGTCAAATGGTAAAGGTTCAGTCATTGTGTCAAATAATGCTTAGTCAGTATCATTAGCTAATAATATATACCTCACTAAAAATGAACTGTGTTTACAAACGTATTCTGTATGTAACGTATAATCAAGTTTTGTCCACTCTTACTCATATTAGAGAGCATAGTCCAGCTTTTCGTTGAACACTTTTTCTGCCTTTGCCAGTTCATCTGTACCAGATCCAGCAGCTCAGGCCTTTGCTACTGTTTCTTCCACCCAAGCCAAACGAGTGAGTATTACCTATCCATCACTCACACAGCCGTATCATCTTACATACTTGCATTTCTCTATAGTCCTGTCACTTTGTTGCCACTTAATTCACAAAGAAAGACAGTTTATATACATACTTTGAATGACTCAAACTCGAAAATTTTTATTGGAATAAAGAAAACACCAAAATAATGTGTGTGCATGTGCGTGTGCACACATCAGGTGGTACTGTATATTTCGGTATAGGTATCATCTTTAACATACTTTCATCATTTTTATTGTCAATAAATTTGCATGTCATTATTTAATAGTAAATCAAGCAAAATCATCAGTTATTGTGTCGATCTCTACTCAGCCCTCAACATGTGAAAATTCACAATTTGCTGAGAATTTTGTGTTTGAAGACAGACCGTTAATAGTATTGGTGTGAAATGTTCCTGTACCATCCCGTGCTGATGTTATAAATTGCAGTTTGGTGAGAGGGGATCTCCTTGCTAAAATTCTTATTGTATCAACCCAAGTTCAGCGTAATGGGATAAGGTCCAAACATGCTGATCTCCAGCCACTAGTCTGTTTTTCACTACTTCTGCCTCAGGACTATAGCTCACTGCATCTTCACTGCGATATGTAGTAGTCTAGAGGAAGTTGTGTAACAGTTTTTGACATATTAACTCCTACAGAAGTCTATTTAAAACTGTCTTTGCAGAATCCTACCCAGGGTATCCAGTCAGTGTCTACTGAAAGTACAACCCCACCACAAACCGGCTTTCTGTTTGGTAAGCACCTCTTTCGCATATGAGATTTCTTCTGTTGCCCATATTTATCATACATTATAACAAAATTGACAGTTCAGAGCACCTTTGACCATATGTGTACAAATCTGTGTCATTTTATTTGTAAAAAATAATGTGACGCCATAATTTCCAAGACCCTTTTTTGACTGATTTTGTCAACTTTGTGTCCTTCAGGTCAACTGTCCAAAACGGATGCTTCTGTGGCTCCTGCTAGCTCAGTGGAGCAAAGCAGCAGTAAAGGTTTCTCCTTCACTTCAGGGTGAGGTGGATTATAAAAATTTAATAAAACCACTAACAGATACTAGACGGCATAATGATCACATAACAGTATTTTACATGTTGGGTTGTAATGACTTTATAATTATAACACAGTTTGACACAATAAAAAACAACTGTCTCTTGTTTGAGTAACTCCTTTATTGGTTTCAACGTTGTCTTCATCGGTTATCGATTTATAAAATCAAATGTGTTTTGGGGCAACCACCTAACCTCCTGCCATTATATAATATCATTCTCATGTTTTTTTGTTTGTTTGTTTTTGTTTTTTGCAGGTCCTCAGGCTTCAGTTTTGCGTCAGTTGCACAGGGATCTGGAATATCACAAGGTAATAAACAAGACAGCAGCTGCACACTATATAGTTGTTGTGAAATGTAAATGCCCTTAATTTATGTTTTTGTTAACATCTCTCCAGTGAAGGATGTGAATAAATTTTCTTTTGGTGGGAATGGCAAGACTGCATTTGGACAGTCTAGCGAGGAGGCGTTCTCCTTCAACCCTAAATCCGCCTCCCCTGCTCTACGCACCGGGTCCCCCACTCTGCCTCCAAATCCAACAGGAGAAACATCGAAACCCACCTCTACCACAGCTGCCCTCAGGGTAGAGCCCCAGGCCCCGAAGACAATTGGTGGTGAGACACTGGGGAGTTTCTCTGGACTACGTGTGGGACAAGGAGACGAAGCAAAAGATTCTACTGCCAAACCAACTCCTGCCTCCTTTACATTTGGAGACAGCGGACTTGGGATGGGCAAGGGAGCAGCATCGTTTAGCTTTGTTACAGGTGTCCAAAAGTCTGCTGAAGATTCTACAGGAACAGAATTGGCTAAGGGTGCAGCATCAGGCAGTTTGTTCAAGCCTCCTGAACTGAATACGAAGCCAGCCTTCTCTCTCCCACAGTCCAACTCTGGTGCCTCAGCCCTACCTACATCTTTTAGCAGTCTTCTTGCAGCACCTTCAGAGTCCTCAGAGGAACCAAAAGCTCCCCCACAACATTCAGAACCAACACCACCCCCTGAAAAGGAAGCTGCCCCTGAACCTGCTGTGGACAGCACTGGAGCCCCTGTTGTACCAGACTCTACAGGAGCTGCAGCCCCAAACGAAACCACAGCAGCCAAACCAACGCCTGCTCCTCCTTTGGCCACAACTGCCCCTACCCCAGATACTCCCTCCGCAACCACTGCACCAGCTGAAGCCATCCCTACAGCACCAGCCAGTGCTGCTCCCACAGTAGAAGCCACCGACACCACCACCACCACCACCACGAACACTACCACTGCTCCTGGGCCCACCTCAGCAGCTGCCACATTTGCTGTGGCACCTGTCCCCCAGGTAGCACCAGCCGCATTTCAGGTTGCTAATTCTGACAAACCAGGCTCCATTTTTACTCAGCCTGTGCCTGTAACAACAGACAGCAGCTCAATTGGTGCCGCACCAGTCATCAACACAGTTGCTAGTACAGCCTCCACTCCCACACTTTCCATTGTTAGCACTGCATCAGCTACAGCTACAAGCACTGTATTTGGGCAACCTGCTGCACCACCAGTTTCTACTGCCCCCTCGGCACCGGCAGTGGCAGCATTTGGTTCATCTGGGTTTGGTTCTTCAACTGGAGCTACATTTGGCAAATCTGTGTTTGGGCAGGTGAGTGGCTTTGGCCAGCCACCCAGCAGCAGTGGAACATCCAGTGGCTTTTCTTTTGGTCAGCCAGCCTTTGGATCAACTTCTAGTAATGCAACCACTGGAGGAGGAGGTCTGTTTGGTGCATCTACTGTCAGCAATGCAAGTTCCTTTTCCTTTGGCACAAGTGGTGCCAACACAGCCAGCAGCACTGGCACAGGGCTGTTTGGATCAAGCACAACCCCAACATTTGGCCAGAGCACAGGATTTGGGCAAGGGTCTGTGTTTGGGAGTAACACTAGCACATCGTCATCCACAGGATTCAGCTTCGGACAGCCCTCAGGTGAGTGTGACTCTATTACATTGTTACTGCTCAGTTAAAAAATACAGACCAATTTGTGATTGATGTGCCTTTTTGGGATAAATTGCTACAATGTAGTCATTCTTCCTGAGTTATCTTTCTTACACATGTGCTGTGACAAATTATGTTCCTTCACTAAACAAAATTGGGATGTTTAAATAAAACAAATGACACATCAAGTCTTCTTCAAACTAATAAGGTTTATATGATTTACAATTTCACAATAGTAAGCCTTTTTTTTTAACTGTGAGCCATAGACAAATTGACATTTGCTAATATCAGCTGAACAGCATCAAATGGAAAAGCAGTGGTGAAGGAAGAAATGTCTGACAACCACTGAATTATATTATTACATATGTAAGGGCAGTGGTGACTGATGGCGGCTGAGTGAAATGTCAGTACCATTTAGCTGACTCGCTCGTATTGTGGTGGTTGAAGTCAAATGAGAAACAAATGAACGGCTGGGATGAGAGGAGTTGTCTCATTCTCAAAAATTCTCTAAATTCCCAGCATAGTATGGGAATGTCTCTCTGCGAACAGCTGATGTCAGTGTATCATGTCAGCAGCTCCCGTGTATAACTACACACAGGAGGTGGCGGCCCAAGTTTTCACACTCAGCTCATTTTATTTTATGACACTTGAGAAAGAAAGGGGAGCAACATCTACACAGCATTCACTGTAGTCATCCACACTTAACAGAGAGTGTCAATCAGATTTTTCTTTTTTTATTTCAGCCTTTGGTTGCTCTTCTGCTGCACCAGTGTTTGGCCAGCAGTCTGGCAGCGGGAGTGTGTTCGGACAGGTATTATTCACTAAGCACTTTTTATAGTTCTCTATTAGTATTGTTTAATACTAAGTGTGTTTTAAAATATCTCTCTGCAGCAGTCATCATCAAGTGGGAGTGTGTTTGGTTCAAGTTCAGCAAATCCAGGAGGCTCATCAACTGGTGGAGGATTCTTTAGTGGCCTTGGAGGCAAACCATCAGAGGAGGCTGCCAACAAGAACCCCTTTGGTGCCACAGGCTCTTCAGGGGTGTTTGGGCAACCTGCTCAAGGTTAGCACAGCACAGTATATTTAAAAAATAAAATATGTTTTTGTTTATCCTTTCTGTTACCACTTACCTGTGCCATACATAAGAACAAATGGAAACTGTTAATTATAACATCTGGACACATATAACCGTTATGTTAATTTTCATGAAAGTAACGTTTAGTAATCTACTTATAGGTGCCAACACTCTGTTTGGGAATAGTGGTGCAAAGACCTTTGGTTTTGGAGGGCAGTCCTCCTTTGGTGAGCAGAAACCTAGCGGGACCTTCAGCACTGGAGCAGGCAGTGTTGCATCCCAAGGCTTTGGCTCCTTCTCTACTCCAACAAAACAAGGTACCATACTTTTTTTTAAATATAATCTCAGCCAATGCAAGTTTCCTTATCT
This sequence comes from Trinectes maculatus, assembly GCA_016785345.1. NCBI lineage: Eukaryota > Metazoa > Chordata > Actinopteri > Pleuronectiformes > Achiridae > Trinectes > Trinectes maculatus. The sequence continues at coordinate 109,595 of JAFBJQ010003622.1, forward strand.
CCTCACCCCAGTGGAGCAGAGTGAGATGCTCCATCATAACCTGCCAGAAAACTGCTGATGTAATGTTACTTCTCCGAACTGCTTATTCACAGTGCATTAAATGAAAGTTAGGATGTGGTTATTTATGTGTCTGATGGACATTTTATATACAAAAAAGGTATTTTCTTCACTTAATTTTATCATGTCTATTTTATATTTTCTCTATATTTAATACTTTACTTAGATATAAATATATGTATGCCACTTACCACATCATTGTCTGTCTGTGCACTCTATATAACAGGTAAGAAAGAGATATCAATGCTAATTATTTATTTATGGTTTTAGTTATGGAACATGGAGAATCATTTATTCAGAGTCTATTATTGCCATAGATTTCTCTGTCTTGTGCTGCCTCATTAGAAAGTGTGTTGAGTGAAAGCAGGTACAGGGGGTCCTCGTGTTACGATGGAGATCCGTTCCTGAGAATGTGTCGTAACCGAATTTCGACGTTAGTTGGAACATACATTCGTATGTATGTATTCGTATGTAGATAATAAGTTGTGCCACTAGATGTCGCTATAATACCACGCCCAAGAGTTTATTATGGTGAATTGCTTTTTGTCCCTCTTGACACACCGTAGGGGTTGATATCGCGAGTGTAATGAGCACATCCTAGATTTCTGATATCAACCGTGTAGACCTTGTGTTGTGAATAAACCTACGGTATTGCCACGATCCCAAACCCATCTGTGTCCCCCGCCAGCCGACCATTTCACATAAGTAAACACAAGGCAGAGTAGCCTTGCTGTGCTATGGAGGTGTTGGAGAGCCGGCAGGCGCGCTGAGAGACAGAGAGAACGCTCACCTACTAGTTCCCGTGCGATGTCTGTACGTATTTACGGGGCAAACCGCTTAAGCCGAAACAAGGAAGTTCACGGGAGATGCGTCGTAACCACGAAAACGTCGTATCTCGCGACCGTCGTAACACGAGGACCCCCTGTATTTGGTTTTCAGGTTGTGAATTGGGTTTTCTTCCTGTCATCTTCTTTTTTTTTTAAAGTAATACAGTTGCAGCTACCCAAGCTATCCCTCCACTCTACTAGGATATTGGTCCCACTAGCACACTAATGCCCTACCACTGGCACATGTACAGGGAATGTAATCTTGTTACATTAGCTCAATCAATTATTTACTGGAGCATGCTGGGAGCCAGGCTGTAATTTCAGTTGGTCTTTTCCGCCTTCCCACTGCTGCCGCTGAGGCTTGGGTGCGAAGTAGAAGAAGCCTGTCATCAAGCTTTCAGTGTGCTCTTCCAAAACAATAATATACTGTACCTGACACCACTTATTAAAAATGATGACGCAGAAATCATTATTGAAACACACGTGCAAAGTATATGTAGTAATATTTTCACAGTAATTTTTTTATCTGTATACCCTTGAGATAGATGAAAAATTCCTTGTACATAAGCTACACCACAAAACAGCATCATGGCTCACCTTTGTAGAACCAGATTGGGACCATGTACCTCACTTTTCTTTGTTCTATTACTTTCTCTTTCGAAGCTTTTCCAAGACAGTATCTATTTCCCCGCTACAGGTGGATTTGGCAGTGCTCCACTGTTCGGTAGCCCCCCTTCTTTCGGTGGCTCCCCAGCATTTGGAAGCGGCGCATCATTTGGCGCCAGCCCTTCATTCAACAACACAATGGGGTCCACGGCGGCTAAGGTGTTTGGAGAGGGAACAGCGGCTGCCAACATGGGCGGGTTTGGGTAAGAAACTTATGTTACTGCGCAAAGTTACTTGTTGAAGAAATATGCCAGACCATTGCACAGCCAGACTCTGAAGTGTAACACTGATGCTTTTCAATGAAATGTGACAGACCACTGCATGGGAACATACAGTCCACAGCAAGTCAGCATAGCCTCTAGTTAAATTTCCTCTAAGTTAGTGAAGAAAATTAAATAATTTTTAAGTCTTTCTCACTGTTTAGAATAAAATGACTTCTCCAATTTGTGTCTCTACCATGTGCATGCGTTTTGATACCAGTGAGCCCAAAACTACAGAGCTCTGTGGATGACTAGATTATTCTCCTTAGATAATCTCACTCTGGGGTCATGCTGCATGTGGATTAATCCCTCTCTCTCTCTCTCTCTCACGCGCACACACAGACACACACACACAGTTCTTCTGTTTTGTTTATTCTCTCATTTCAGTGGGCATAGGTCCTGTAGAAGCGATTACTGCTTAAACCCTTGTCTCTGAATCCTCTCATATCCCCCACATACATAAAAACACAGCTCCTGCTCTGCTTGCATGATTACTTGGATGGAGCTAAACAAGTTGCATGATATTTTCACCTATATTGTCTCATCAGCCCCACTCGGCTTTTTTGGATTTTAGTTGTACCACTTTGTTTTGTCCTCATGTGTCTTCTCCTGTTTTCAGGTTTGCTTCTCCTTCTTCTGGTCCATCCTTTGGTGCTCTAGCTAATCAGAGCCCTCAGACATTTGGGAGCATGGCCCAGCAGAGCCCTGGGTTTGGAAATCAGCCTAGCACCTTCGCTGGCTTTGGACAACAGCCACAGGCAGTAGGTGAGACAATTTGGGTTAAATCTTTTTTTTTTTTTTAAATGCTTCCACACATGCAGTTGCCATTTTCAGAGGCATAATGTTTTCAGATTATGTTTCTGTATGACATTCCATTACTCATGAAAAGGATATATCAGATACCCATGAAATAAGCAATGTTACAATAGTTATGTCAATAGGCAGACACATCTGTTATATGTTATAAAAATAACAATTAAATTCAAACCTCATTGTGATAATGTGTTTTTTGTCAGTGTCCTGAAAATTTTATTGTTTTATCGCCTAATTAACACCTTTTCCCATTTTGCAGCATTCTCTGGAAATGCCTTTGGATCTTCAAACCAGTAAGCGTGGTCTATACATTTAATTTAAGTCATTAGTCTTTCCCTGGTGTGAACTGATGAGCTGGCAGACCCACATTTCTCTTTTCCTCTGTGGCAGCTCTATGTTTTGCCTTTGGTGTTTTAACTCTGTTGTAGCTAACGTCTTTTCTTCCACAACACTGCGTCGCATAGAACCTTTCAGATTTAATACCACCTCAGGTGCCCTCACTCAGTTCCAGTCCTACTGTGTTGCTTTGTCTGTGTTTTTATTCATTCAAAGTCTGATTTGGATTTTTTTTTTTTAAAGAAAAGCAAGGTGAATTTTTTTTATTTGGATTTATTTTGCCTTGGATTAAACCCCCCCCCCCCGCCCCCCCAAAAAAATCTGTAATTCATTATACTGTGTTTAGTAGATGCTCTTATATAATACAGTGCCATACATACCAATTACCCAGTACCTACAAGTGTTTGCATGGTTGTCTGTATTGATCCCCGAAATGCATATTGTGTGAGTAAAGCTTTCATTACTGAATCCCACTTTCTACCTCTATCTTATGCTGCTTTTCCCTCCATTTGCTGCTGTGTGTGTGTCAGATGGTAGGCAGTGTTCCTCAGGGTGTGTTCCAGTGCCATGCACTCTGAAGTGTGCAGCAGTGTGTGGAGATGAGGCTTGGCATATTAGACACTTTCACATGCTGTTAATAATCTTTCTGTCTTGCTTTTTTTTGTGTTTGATTTTTTTCTCCTTCACTTTACTCTTATCCTCTTGTTGTTCTTCCTGCACTGAACCTGCCAACCTGTACACACACTATGGATTGTTGCCTTATCGTAGTCATGAACAGCTGTCTCTTATTATCATTGAAAGGTAGACAAAGGCAAAGGGGAAAGATGGCGAGTGCAGGGGAGTGACACCATGAGAAGACAACTCAGCAGCTGAATGAAACCATGAGATGCAGAGTGTAGGCTATTTGAAAGAATAAACACATAGTTAATGAGTCAAAAGCAAATATTCATTTAGGCTCAGGGTGTGTAGCTACACACGCTCTCCGTTTTTCCATCAGCTGCTTCTGTTGTACATGGAAACCAACAGGAAGTGACAGCAGAGCGCAAGTTATGGCTGCTGGCCAAACAGTCGTTTGCTGATTTAAATACATCCGGCTAATTTATTATATCAAAACGCACAAATATACCGAACTAACACATTAATGAGTTCATTTTAACATTACAACCATAACCACCTTTCAGTAATCTCTCTTCCTGGTTTGTCTTTTTGTCATTTTTTCTTCCAGATCAAGTCCACAAACATTTTCCAGTTGGAGAAGCTAGTTTTATTAAGCCTCTTTGAGCCACAGTACTTTCTGCAAGCAAGTCCCTTGTCCCACACAATGGGAAGAGAAGAAGAGAGCGAGACTGTTGCAATTGTGTTAAAGCGGTGAATAAAATTTAACTGGAATATGGATATACCTGTATTTTCTTCACAAAAACCTTTGTATGTTTTAGAAAAAAATGACAAGTTTTCAAGCAGAGTGAGTTTACTAACCGGTTTTAATATTTTCTTAAGCCAGAGAAGAATCAGCTTTTGACATCTGTGTAAACAGAGGACAGGCCAATGTGAGGTACACAGAAAAAGAGTCTTTCAGCAAATCACAAAAAATAAACATAATATTCATAATGTTATGACCTGTGTTAAGTGTGGGCAACAGGCTTTACTTTTTTATATTATTGGTTGGAACATTCATAATCTACAAGGATGTTGCCTTGTTTTTTTTTGTTTCTGCATTCATATATCACAAGGGGCAAAACGTTTAGACCTTCTGACCTGTTGTCTACTTAATGGGATTATGTATAGTGGTGTTCTCTGTATCTTTTCATAAGGCACTCTTCAAATTAATTCAAATTGTAATTTGAAATGAAGACATTTTATTTTCCTTTCATCTTTGCAGGGTTAGGCTTTGCAGCCTTCATGTATATTTTTTACACAGTCAAAGGAAATAAACAATTTTTGTTTGCCTACCTTAACTGTGGTTTCACATTAGGCCTCGTTTTTCCCAATAATGTTTCAGTTTCTTGGTGAAAAGCCGTGAACAACATGCATCATCATTGTCTGACTGTATTGTGATGTGTTATTCTGTCATGGAGTGTTTCTGTACTGCACATTGATATACATTACAGCAGTATTAAGATTTAAGTGAAGGTTAAGACCTTTTACAAAACCCCCATAATGTATATTAGTGACAGGTTATGAAAATGTATAATCATTATTTTTGTTCGGACGCACCATTTTTATTGGCTAATCTTATAATTTCACGCAGTTATTAACACTGCTCATCCTTCATACTAAAGGACATAAATCTGAGTATTGGCTCGATTAAGCCAAACAGTTTAATTGGAGGTGGTCTGAAGAATAGTGCAGCAGCTTGCTCTGGGCAATGTTTAGACCGTCCACTAATTGATGCAGAATCCCATTTGATGCGCAGCTCGTTCATCTCCAGCGAGCAATTCACTGACTCATATACAGAGCTAAACTGGGCTGTGGGAGACTGTTTAGGGGGGCGGGGGGCGTCTATGGCTTGTATCAGCGCCTTAATGTTGTGGCATGTGGCCACCATTGGCAGAATCACGTTTCGAGCTTATGGCCGTGAAGCATGTCACTGTCACCCTGTCCAACCTTATCTTACATCTCTCTCGCCAAAGGGGACAGCCGAGGTTCTGGCCGCGCCGTAGTGGCATGAGAATGTCGGGGTCAGAACGTGACCTGTCTTAGGCACCTGCTGAAATGGCCCAGTCCACATTCCCCAAACAGTCATCTATAGATATGAACAGGAGGCTGGAGTCACTGGCTTCCCTCTCAACATATGTCAGTGCAACATAGGAGTATTTTCAACAATGTGGGATCAGCACCAGATGTGTGTTATGGTATGTGACGGTAACGGGAGGCACACAGACGGTTAGAGCCAGAGTCTGCCATGCTTTCAGTTAAAGCGGATGAGCTGTTGAGGTTTTCAGCAGCCGCTCCACAACTGGCCTGTATAAGAGCATTAAAGGCTGCGATTGTTATTTCTCTTACTGTATTTGAATTAATTCCTCGGTTGTGAGAAACACCCCACTGGTGACAGCAGTAGCTCTTTCTCATGCTGCTGTTCCTGAGGATGCAAACTGTGGGAAGGCCTCGGGATGCCAGCTGTCTTCATGGATTCCAGATAAAAATAACTTAGTCCAAAACCCCCACCCCCACCCCCACTTATTCTCTATCCTCCCCCACCACCCACCCCCACACTCAGCGATGATTAGCAGCTCCTGAGCACATTGCACTCTGCTGACATGTTGGTATCGATATGTGCCACTGGACATCCCAGTCCGTTCCACTACTGCAACATCGGGTATTGATACAGAGACTGATGGCACCAGCTCCTCTGAAAAAACATGCCACAATTTCCCCTAATGGGTAATTTTGTCTACACAGATAATCCAAATCCAATAATCCACTGACGACCCCCTCCCTCTGCACTCTGCTGACCTGGTGCTGCACTGCAGATGGTGCATTTCGCAAGGCCTCCTCTCTGTTTGGAGAGAGACGCAAGAAAATAAGACTGCAGGTGTGTTTCGAAATGAACAGTGGATAAAACCAATCAGCCATATGTTCTTGTGCCAGTTGGTCGTTCCAGACTGAAATGTCTTCTCGACCATTGGAGGGATCGCCATGATATTTATGTGAAGTGACATTTTGTGCTCCAGCTGTGGGATTTCTTGCACCACTGTGCTGCCATTAAGATGCAGAGCGATGCGGGAGGCTTGCAAGGCAGCAGTCAGGCTGAAATGCTAAGCACAGCTTTGAGCATTGTAGCAGCAGCGACATGAACATAATGCGAGATAAATCACATCCCGGCCAATCCATCCAGACCTTTAATTACCTACCAGTCTCTGTTCCTCCTCCTCTCACTCACTGTCCTTTGTCTTGAACTCGCTCGCAGGGATTATGCAGTACTGTGTCATTACTTATCCCGGGACTCCGAATGAGTTTTATAATGAAGTTGTTGTTTTTTTTTATCTCAATAAACCTTCATTTAGTCTCATGATTATAAACAATGCAGAAAAGGTTCAGGTTCAGCCTTTCTCTGTTTGCACTGCAGGTTCATGCAGTTATAATTTCAACACTTAGTTTGCATGGGAGTGGATTACAGAGAATGGGCTTAAAGACTTATCTAATAGACTTGATCATGGATGTCAGGAATTATCACAGATCCTGGAGGGGGAGGAGGATTGGTGGGGGCTGGGGGGCACAGCACTTTTAAATGGAAACTGCACCTTCTGGTTTTCACACGAAAATGATGATTATTATTATAATGACTTTTATTTATAATAATAATTATTATTATTATAAATACTTTTACCTGCTACTCCGTCCTCATTACGTAAACATGAACGTCGGGGAAGATCTCAGATGAGACGAGGAGCATCAGAAGGAAAATAAGCAGTTGCCGCGAGGATCAAGTATCGAATATCTGCTGATGCAGCCTTTGATTCGGCCATAATAACTGAAAATATGTGACACCTGATACACAGTAGAAGAGTGGATACCGGATATGATATATCAGCGCATATATCAACACACCCGCACCACGCACAGTATTGAAATTATTCATCCAGCTGCAGTTCACTCTTATCATAATGTCTGCTATCACATCTGCTATCGCTGGCAGCAGTTTATTTCTTTCAAGTAGCTCAAAATGATCAATCTAATACAGTGAGAAACCCATGTTATCTTATCAATGTGCTGCCAACAGTTATAACTGCACTATCCCAGTATATAAACAATAAATACCAGATAATGGTATTTGTGTACACAAAAGACATCCTCATTAATTACTTTGAATACAAGATATTCCTTCATCCCACTGAAGTTCTTTTTTTTTATTTTAGTTGCACAAGTTTGAAGAGGGAAGAATGAAGGGAACTGTGAAACACAGGGTTTATTCAGTCATTAATATTCATGCAGAATGAATCATGTGCCAGGGAAGCACAGGTCAGATGAGGTGTTCATCGAAACTTCTCGTATAGTTCATCTTCAATTGCCTACAGATCCCAGATCTGTCCCCTCAGGAGCTGCTTATGATGTCTGGGTTTATTACAGAGGCCTGTGTCAGTGCGTTGGAGGTGTGGGATCCGACTACATCACATGCTGTAATTACACTGATGCCAATTAAATGTAGCCTATAAGTCCCACTATCCAAGCTTGTGGGTGGTTCAGTGTTTAATGCCATCCATTATTTTTAATTGAAAATTGCCTTGTTCTCTATGGTGAACAGTTACTGCCCGGAGACGTACGAATAGAGACGTATACGTTTTTGTTTATAAATCTCTTTTATAGCTGTAGGGGTTGCAATTTGACCTCTTGGCTTTAGTGCAACTGTGATTTGTGTTCGTTGCTGCAATAATACATTTAAGTGAGTTACATAACACTGCAGACTTGAGAAGTCTTAAAAATTATATTGCCTCAAAAAGATCCCTGACGGTATTTAAAAAGGTGCAGCATTTAAAAGTCCTCAATGTTTTTTCTTGCAGTAATTTTGAATAACTTGCTTTAATTAATAATTAAATTCAGAAATTCACCACCACTATTTTTTTTATTGATAATGTGAATATGTCAGTTTCAGTACATCTTCATTATATACGAGGTATCTTAAGGCTCCTGTGTCACGAGATGACCTTGACCGTGTTTATGTGATTCAAATCACTTGTCTAAAATGCTTGGAATACATAATATCCATATTACGTCATAAGCCGACCCACATGTTTTTAAAACAAACTCCTATTGGATGCATGATAAGCCCCAGTTTTGGCTGGCTCGCCCTCTGATGGTTATGATCATAATGGTTGAGGACGAGGACAGGGAACCTACAGTATATGGTTGCTTAGGTTGGAGTCCTTTGTTGCAGAGGATCATAGTGAGCCATTGCACCACTGGAATATTAATAGTAACGACTGGTGCCAAAGACACTGTCCTGCAGTGATTATTTGGAATTACAAATCGGAACAGGTGGATGTGTGCCGCGAGACACCGCAACATACTTGCAGACGCTGAGCCATGTAAATATAGCTGTGAATCTGCAGCTCAGGAATGTGACCGGGATAGCATAGACACAAGAGGCTGGGTCTTGAACTGAGTCCAGCAAGTTGGCAAACCGTGCATGATCGCGCAGGCCATAAAAACAAAGTGTAGAGCCACTTTAAATCAGCCTCCCTGTGCCGTCTACTTCACTGTCCACCTGTGTTTTCACACTTCTTACAAGAGCCACTAGTGCCTTCATCCTTAACTTTGTTTACAATTTGTGAGTCAATGTCCTCCATCATATATATTCAGCGATTCTCTGAGCTGGTGCTGATGGGGGGGCATCAGTACCTGCTTATGCTGTGGTTGCGAGATTTTATCTTAAGCCCTTATTTACATGCCTAATGAGGCAATATTATATACCAAGTGATGAACAGAGATTGAATGAACCCAGACGAGCACTTAACAATCCTCTGAGCACCCCTTAGGGAGAGGTGAAAAGAGACTCAGCATACCTGTGTACCCTCCTTGCATTTCAATGACTTGATTCTGATGCATACATTTTGATTCATTTCACCCGGTGGATGTGTGCTGGCGGGACACAGGAGCAGCAAGTGAATCATTGCTCCATTGTGCCTAATGTTATGTGATGATGCTCGGAAGCGATCCTATTTAATCTTTGATCCTCTTTCATGAGATTATGGTGAATCAGGGTCATTCCCATTAACTGTCAGTTTTAACATTTATATTACTGTTTATATTATTATGTTATTTTTTGTTATTTCACTGGGTTTGTTTTTTTTTTCACTTTGTCTGTGAACCACATAATCTGACATCAGGATGACGTTGGCAGTGTCGTAAATCCCCCGTGATGTCTGGAGATGAAAAGATGAAGCCAGAATTAATTTGTTTTACCCCTTTTTTTTAATATATCCTCTTGATTTTATCTAATTCACTTCACTCTTTTATTGCTTTCATTTGCTGCCATCAACAAAAAAGTAAACTTGTAAATGGTGCAGCAACATCCCTTCTTGCCTGGCTGAGGCACAGTGCAATGCCATGTGCTCAGCAGTGTATGTGTGTGGCCTCTGGCATCTTCATATAGGTGCATACAGGTTCAAGGTTTTTCAGTTCAGCACTTAAGACTGTGTTTTATTTATATATATTCTGGCTCGCAGGGTAAATGGACCTTTGATTTGCACAAACTGAATGAGGACAGGGTCAAACATGTGTGGTGAGAAAACAACCCTGTTAGTAGTAGATGCATACAGGGAAAAAAATGTCTCACGAATCTATCAATACAAGGAATAATCAATCTTGGTTGAGTTTGCATGTAAGTTGTGTGTCTGTGTCATAACTCACAAAAGTATATCCCCCACAGTCAAACTACAAAGTAAAGACAGCCTGTGATTTTTTTTTATCATTTTATTAATTCATGAAAAAGACACTATTTGAAGATTTTTTCAAGGGTTCCTCCCCCAACATTGTGCATTTTCACAGTTTGACTGACCCATTTTTCAAGTATCGTGTAAAAGATAAACAAAACAACGCACACTGCTTCAACTATAGTCCAGAAAGCAAACCAAACAAAATGAGAAACACACAGAAGATGTACCACAACTGAGACTGCATTTATTTCAGACATCGACTTTGTCTTATTTCATAGGGTTAAACTAAATATTAAAAGACAGGAAATGAAGGCAGGTGGTCCTGAGTGTGATCTAGAGGTGTTTTCTAGGTATAAATAAAGGGATGTCTCATGGGGGTTTAATAAATACATAAACAGCTGAAGCAAAGGTAGCAGCCCTCAGAAGAACTTTAGCAGTGTGGGTTTAGGAGAGGAGGCTTTTGATCGCTTGGCACAGCCATACAAACAGAAAAAAGAATACAAGTAATGTCCCATATGGCTACACAATGCATTTGTGGTGTTTCTATAGAAATACCAATATGCCAAAAAAGCATTCAGTTCAGTAAAACCACTGTAAATAGGCCTATTATCAAGTGCCACGAGGTTTTTAAATTCTAAATAATATGCATAGTTTTGGCGTGTCCAATTTTGGCACTTTTTGTTCTCCATACATGAGAAGTTTGTTTTCCTGTGGTTTAGCACATGCAGCATCTGTGATGTCCATCGGTGCCGCGGATACAAAATCCTCAACACAACGTGCACAGATTCAGACCAGTGCCCTTTTCCCAACATCAGACACAGCTGATTGGTGACAGGCACTGACCCAGTAACCTCGCTATTTTTTCCATATACACAATGTCCTTACTCTAGGTTATGACCAAAAGGGATGCAAATATCACCCCCTGTTTGTAACTAGACAGGTGTGTTTGTGCATATGGCTTTGTTGCATGTGTTCAGATAGTCCACGTGCCCGGGCTGATAAACGACTTCACACTGCCAATGTGACGCTGCTGTGACAATCAGATACCACACCAGCACTGCTCCGTCCCCCTCAGGGTGTTTGTGTGCACGTGTGTGAGTGTATGCATGTGTGCGCGATTTTATGGCAAGGACATGCCCTTTCCTGCACCGTCTGTTTTTGTCTGTGTGTGTGTGTGTGTGTGTGTGTGTGTGTGTGTGTGAGAGAGAGAGAGAGAGAGGGAGCACAAATCATGACTCAACAGTAGCAGAAGTCCATCAGGGAAACTCATCCCTTCTAAATCCCTCCAATAGGATTTAAAGCACTCACATGAAAGCATACACACACACACACACACACACACACACATAGACTCACACACGCACGCACACACATACTGAATGCCAGCAGCTGCGTGTCAAGTTTTAATCATATTACATGCAATCCAGTTTAAATACTAACAGTTGTGTACTTCGGTCATTGCAACAAGGCATTGCAATCTGTCTACAGTTCCGTTTTGGACTGCGATGCTTCAGATATGTTGCCCCTGACCTTTGCTGTTTGACCTCACTTAAACCTCACCCACGACCCTGGCTCGCCCCTGCGCTGCACAGCACGACTCAGCACAGTTCAGTCCATACATGTACGCGTTGTCACTGCAGATCTAATTATGACAGCGGTCCCCGACTAGCATTTGCCAGCCTGTAGCCACAGTGTCAGATACAGCTTTTCACTTATCACTCTAAATGATGGTCCGCAGTATAGCGTTGTAGTTCTACTATAGTATTCGATTTTTACTGGAAACCAAATACATATTTCAATATTTGTATGTTGTAATTTTGTGACCTGTGGACATATTGGTATCAAACTATACATCTGAGCTATAAGAACTATAACTTTATAAGGTCAGATGGCTTTGTCCACTCAGTGGACAATGAGATGCCTATATGCAGAAGCAACAGCAGCTTGCAGACCTTCCTGCAACACATGAGAAAATCAGACATTTAAATGAGTATTATTTTGTTTGCTGTGTCAGTATTAAGCTGACCAGTGTGTGTGTGTGTGTGTGTGTGTGAGAGAGTCTGTGTGTGCCTCCTGTTGGCTGTCGGTGAAATAAAAAGCCCCCATGTCTTTGCACTGCAACTGGATAAAGCAGAGAAGTGGGTCAGCTTTATGCCAACTGAGCAGCCAGGGTCAGACTTGCATGGCTCCTGCTCTGCTTTTCACACTCGGCAACAGATAAACAGTGTGGGGAAAGAAGAGGGGAAGGCAGGGGAGAGGAGAGGAAGGGTGGAGGGAGGGATTCAGTGTAGACAGGGAAAAAGAAAATGCTTAATAGGAGGCACAGACATGTTTGGATTCTAATATTACAGAAAGGAAATGGGGGTTTGACTGATTAAAAGGGTGGCTCCATGATAAATACAGACTCTTAGGCAAGTTATTAAAAGTTGTTTGTGGCTGCGGATCGATTTGGTTGCTCAGCGTGCGCAATGCAAACATGCACCATAACTGTAGCAAGTACACAAGACAGGATGGATGAAAAAAAGAGAAGGGAAGGAAGTGAAAAGGGGCCCTGAGATGGAGTGATACAGAGATAGGATGCTGACAGAGAGCGTCGCCACTCAAGAGACTACTGCTTTTCAGTACCTTTTGCTCAAGTTGTTATTGCACGTATAGTTTAACGTACTACTGTGCTACTGATGATGGGGGGCTGCACAACGTGTGAAAAACAACTAGTTAGCATGGTTGTGTAACTATGTTTACACATTGGTTGTATTTGGTTTGACAAAACATTTTTCAGGTACATGCAGCGGAACGCAAAATCCAAAACTTCAGACACGGTTCTTGCTCTGTGGTTTTATTCCTGTCCTATACCCACACGTGCCGGCACCAAAAGTCTGGAAGCGACGCGACAAATGAGCAAAATACTGCATTGCACTTTCATTAAGGCTACAATGTTGCAGAGGAAAGCAATGTAAACTTAAGGCAGCATGGATTCAATGTCTTGCATGTTTTTTTTAAAAAAAAAGTACTAAACTCGCGTCGCCCAATGCACATGACAAACTAAATAAATGCACTCTCTCCCAACCATAAATAGAAACACAACTGGTATTTGAACACAGCATATGTGCATATCCATGCATTTTAGGATATCCACCCACACTCACAAACCTCACATTACTAAAGTAAAAAATTTTCTATTTTGGCCCAAAGGACCAAAATAGAAAATTTTAAATAAAAACAAAAAACAAAGAAATATTCTTGTATTTCATTTGTTGAAAATGACTTCGTTTAGCACAGTGAGACCCGACCCAGTTTAAAGGTAGAACGGTTGCGTTGCAGTTTGTTGTCTTTTTCACAGAGCTCCGTCTCGGCCTGTTTTCCTCTCTGTCCGTTGATTTCAAACACGAGAGAGAAGAGTTCAGTGGCAAAAAACAGCAGGATAATGAAAGTGGAAGAAGGGCGATGACGGTGGTAGCTGGTGAAGAGCAGGAAGGAAAAAACATTGAACATACTAGAAATGATACTGTTTGAGTATCCAAGGCCAGCCTGGTCAGGGAAACAGATCAGTATTTGGGTGGGATGACCACCATGGGGTCACCGTTCTTTGGCCGCCACATCAGCACCTGGGCGTCATTGGCGTTGGGCTTGACCATGGCGTTCGAGGGGATTGGTTCGTTCTTGCCAAGGATCTGGGGCTGTTCCTGGGTCACAGGCTCGTTTAGGACAGCCCGCTGACCCAGAGGCTTGTCCGGGTCCACTTTGATGTGCAGTCGCATCCTCCAGCGGATTGTCTGCAGGACCAGCGTCTCTGAGGTGGCCTGGTTGATGGCCACCAGCCAGGTCGTAAAGCTCTGGTCACGGTGGATGGTGCTAAGCTGAGGCACATTGCTGTCACTGACTGGCACACTCCAGGTCACGCTGGGGTAGAAATTGTCATTCATACTAACAGTGAACTTGCTGTCCCTCTTGGTGGGACCTACGATAGTGCAGGTCTCTGTGGTATTGCCATACCATGGGTAGTTGACGCCATCCGAGTCACTGATGGCCTGGATCTTGCCGTCGCGCAGGTCCGGCAGCTCCCAACTCGACCTGGAAGTTTAGAAGAGTCGTCAAAACTGGGGCTCGAAGCTACAAAAGCCAAAACAAAGCAGATGAAATGAAACCGGAGTTGCATTAAAGTGGAATTCCTAGTGTAGACAACACACATGTTTAATCCCCCACTCTGTTTACATAGCTAAGATTCCATATCTTAATAATCTTCCTATTGATATCACTGCTGGTCCATCAAGATGTTCACTAGAAGCCTCACTCAGTCAGCTCTTCTCACCAATGTTCAATCTGCTGCGTAAAAATACAATACGACAATAAACACAACGCAGGTGACGTTGGTACCTCTGGTCTCTCCACCTATTGATCTTCTGTCCACTCCAGGAAGGAGCTCACCTTTCATTTCCTGCAGCTGCTGAAGGACCAGCCACATGACTTACCGCCTGCCCTCACATTGTGACTTCTGAACTGAGCCAGGGGCTGAGATCAACAGCGCGGACATTAAATAAATCCATCCTTGCATGCGTGTTCATGTCTACATTTTTGTTTCACAAAAAAAAAACCTAATCCGCTCAACCCACACCTTGAAAACTATCCATTCCTAAACTAAACAAGAAAAAAACTTTTTTAAAAAATTGATATTGATATTAATATCCACCTTATAACACAGTCTCACAACATCACAATTTTCATGATTAGGTGGTATTATTTTCCATCACATGTAAAGCACCTAAATGTCAAAAGACTGCCGTTGAGTCATGCACAGACCAATGAATTTTGATGATGACTGAGGAAACCATCGCAGTCACATAACTCGCTTCCTGTTTGTGCCTTCACTGCCTGTCTGCATGAGGTGGTGCGCGTGTTTGTGGCGAAACCTCAGGGATTCTCTTGCTTCTTCAAAATTACTTAACTGTCTTGCAATATGACTCCTGAGCATATCAGTTATTGTAAATGCTGCTTGCGCTTCAGTAATAGGACTACTGCCTATGGCGGTGCTTGGAAATACTGTGACGTAGCTCAGCTAATTTGAAAATGATTGCTTCATTAAATATTTTTATGAGTCAACTGTAACATATGGTTTTGAGTGAGCAGATACAGCTCAGCAGTTGATTGTGGTTACATGGTGTAAAGATGAATGACTGAACAAGCCAGGTCTTAAAATAACAGGTAAATGGTGAAATTGCTTACAGTAAGAGATAAATGGCTGAAGCCCTGTGACACTGATGTGTTAAAGAACAGCACTGAAACAAACTAATATATTTGGGATGTGAGTGTTGGCTCTGACCCTGACTTAATCTACGTTAAGAGATGTGAGAACCCCTGCTGTCACGCATGGCTGCCGCAGTTTCCTGTTCACCTCAACCTTCTGTCACAATTAACTCTGTTCTCTGCAGATCACAACTCTTTATCAGAGGTTTGACCAAACCAGTGTCGTCTTCAGACAAACACAATCTGCAATCACTAAAAAAAATGATGATTAGGTTTTCCAGCTGATGGCACATTTGGGTTGTTTATGGATATTTACTGAGCAGAAGCGATGTTGAAATGGCTCATTTCCTGTTTCTGCAGTTTTGCTGCTACATAAGACTTCATGTTAGAGGCATATGGTGTAGAGTGACACGATTATGTTGATATGGTGTAGGTTGGGGTATAGATAAGGTTTGATTAGTGTAGAGACGACAGTCAATCAGTTACAGGTTTTTTCTCACCATACCAGTGAACATGTGTGTAGATAATACAACACCACACTGCCATACCAAGGCAGCGTTACCTTTCATCTGAAGACGGGTTGCCTGTCCATAAATAACACACAACTGTGACAACCTGCGGAACTGTACTCCAGCAAAGCAGCCCTACGAGACAACAAACGGGAGGAGAGTGGGTGAATGGAGCCAGAATCCAGAGCGCAACAACCAAAGCCAAATGAGAAATCATCCACATTCCAAACCTCAGCTGTTCTGCGTAATTACAGCACGATGACGTTTAATTGCCTCCAAACTAACTGGTTCCAGTGAGACTATCAGCAGTGAGGGCAGACTCAGAATAATGATAAGTTGTTGTTGTTGAAGTTGCTGTAAAGAAAGGTTTAGTGGTTTTGCTAAAAGGAAAACGATAATATGTGAATTTGAGCATCTAAGTAATTTAAGTATTTTCCTTTTACAAACGTTGATGTTTTAGAATGTGTCTGTTTCTATGGAAACAGTCCATTAACTCATACCACTAAAAACACAAAACAATTCATCTTCAGCAAGATCCACACCTCGTTCATGTCCTGGATGCAGGAGAAGACATTTCCACGCACCAGCTTACAAAGCCAGCAATCATACCGAACCCTAAGAGAGTAAACAGGAGTTTTCTCACTTTCTCACCACTTCTCTCACACCGTCACACACACACATGTGAGGCCACAAAGGGGTGGGGGTAAAAGGGAGAGGGCACTGGCTCTCTAATCTTAGACGTGCAGCACTCAAACATCTCCTGCTGCAGCGTCTATAGATAAAGCTTATACGGGGCGCATGTCAGCTTGCGGTTGCCCACTGTTGGATAGAAATAGACCTGTTCACCCACAGTGCCATCAGCCTGTTTTAAAGCTGGTGATGTAATATAACCATATTGACAAGCGGAAGTGATTGGATACCGATGTTAAATATGTAGTATTCTGACTACGCTACAGAGAAGGACCGTGCCGGAAAACTCTGAGAAGTTTCATCACTGAGAAACAGGAACTCACTGTGCCAATCCTGCACACGAGTTTTCTTTCTCTTTTGGTCATTGAAACAGACTTTTCTCTTCCAGTGTCAAGAGGTTTACGATAAGTGGTCACCTTACTTCAACTGGATTTCTTTTCTTTGTATCCAGACAGTTTCCATCTTCACATGATGTGTATTTATAACACCAGCAACCACTTGTGGCAGAATTTAGAGGCCTGTTTTTAGTCAGTGTTCGATGATCAAGATTAATTCAAGACACAAATGTACCTTTTTTGTTAATCACCTACAATCACATTTCACAGAAACTATGAAATTCAAAAATTATGTTTTCACGTTTTAATAATGACCCAACATTAATGTTCTTTTCTGTGTTTTGGGGGAGTCTAGACAAGATGTGGTCATCACATGCTCACCACCAGACCGGAAACAGAGCCCGTGATACTCACATTCCTTTATTTCCATACGTATTGTAGAACTCCATGTGGTTACATGCTTGGATCCAGCCGATGGTCCATGTCTCCTGGCAGGGTACTGGCGGCACCAGGACCTGGGCATGAGCGCGGAAGTGCGGTGTCCGGTAGCGCAGCACCACGCTGTTCGACTCGTCGATGCTGGTGGGGTTGGAATCGATGCATGTGTTCACCTCCAGGACGATGACACTGTCTCGGAAACTCTTGGGCTTACACCTGATACTCTGGATGCAGCCCATTGCATTTAACAGCAACACAATCCACAACAACGCCCAGTGGTCTGGGGGAGAAAGACGCATGGAAACAGCAAGAAAATCACCACAGTTGGATCCGCACAAAAAATAAAAGAATATTTTTTAAAAAAAAACAGCTCAGTGGAATAAAAAGTGATTATTGACAACAGACTGCATCTTTGGTCCCAAATGGAAAATTGGAAGAAAATGAGGAGTTAAAGGCAGTCTTCGTTTCGTGGAGCGCGTGCTCACCCGTGCGTAAAAGCAACTTCGCCAGAAAAGCGCAGGGGCAAGAACTTTCCTTATGCGTGCATTGATGTTTTCATGCTGTCAAGTTACAAGTCGCTGCTTCCTAAAAGTACTGTCGCGAAAAGTCTGGACCTTCTGGCAACATGCGTCCACTGCAGAAGGCGCGCGTAAAGAGGTCGGTTTAATCACGAGCTAAATAATTAACACTAAACTACTACAGTTACATCTTGGCGTCGTGTTGCCTGTTGTGTGATATTTTACTCTCACCACAGGCTCATCTCTGGCCTGAACTATCATCTAATGCTGAGACCTCTGAATCCAGCCGGCGACAAATCGCATTTGAATAATGTTAAGCCGGACATTTATAAACGACAAATGGCAGATCAGATGTCACAGATGTTATAATAGGGTCGATTAAATCCTCCCTCAATTAAAAAAAAAATGTTGTTGAAGATTTTAAAACATTTTAATTTCTGTAAACATCTTAAGGATTGTGGATCTTTTACTCGCCGAGAAAAAAAAACATGCAGAGAGAAGTCTAACCTATGGAACAGTTCACCAGAGAGTGTCCGGTGTCTTCGGCTCGCGCTGTCCCTCGCTCACAGGTGTAATTCCTTTATCCCCTATCGCTGCACATGACTTCACCGTCCCATGCAGAGCTGTGGCTCCTCCACGAGCGCAGAGATCTAGGCGAGTTGGAGACGGAGCACCGCAACATCCAGAGGACACCGCCGCGTCAACTTCTGCGTCCACTTCACCGGATCCATTCTTAAATCCTGGGAGCAATACAATCATGACGCCTCTGGCGAGACAAATGCCGGTGGTGGCCCTGGCCCGCCGTCCTCCGCGCGCCTGGACGCACTTCAGCCTAAATTCCTGCACGGGCTGCCATTTCTGCGGGCTCGTCCCATCGCTGCCACGGCAGGTTCACCCCGCTACGCGCTCGTCTATCTCCGCTGCCTGGGAAGCAGCGCTATAAGTATCTCGGACACGACACTTCCGCCCTGAGCTGCTGGCATGCTGGGAAATGTAGGCACAGGAGATTTCTAATGGGTGCGGCAAGTCATCAGAGTAATGTTTATTACCGAGTTCAGCCTGCAAATCAGTAGGCTGATCAGCGATCAGTTATCAGTCTGACCATTATATGGTTTTATATGTTATATGGTGTCAGAAGCTTGTTTTCTATTAAGCATTTGCCGCAAAACCAGCACATGTTTTTTTTATTCATTTGTGCTGTTTATTTGCGTGCGTTTGGTCATAGTATTAGTACAACAATAGCAGCAGTGGTATGTGTGTGTGTGTGTGTGTGTGTGCGTGTGTGTGTGTGCGTGTGTGTGTGTGTGTGTGTGTGTGTGTGTAATACAACAGACAGCGCCAGGTGCCCGCTGTCTGTTTAAGCACCTTGGAGAACTCCGCTCCACAGCATTGCGCAGCGCAGAGCCTGAATCCGAACCGCGCGTAATCTACGTAAAATCCGCACGGAGGAAAACAGCGCTACAGAGGCTGCGCTACGTGGTCTTCGTCCTCTTCCTGGTGATCCTGTCTGAATAATAGCTCCTCTGGCTTGTTTTTGTTTTCTACGTCTAGTTTGACGTGCCTGTCCTCTGCGCGGTGTTGCGGGGGCTGCGGGGGAGATCCAGAGACAAGCTGCGGGGTGGAGAGCTGTTCGGCCGCCTTCCGCCTGGTTGGATCACAACACCCCGTCTCCTGCACCGTTTCCTAACGTGGGCTTGTTTTCCATACAGGTACACGCGGTTCGGTGTGTGTATGCGCGCGCGCGCAGTGTTTTTATTTTTATTTTTTTGCGTAACTAGACGCGCGTGTTTATCTCCATGCCGTAGATCGGGTGTCACTGGATTGGCCGAGCTAGAGGCCATTCAATCCACCCCACCCCCGCTCCTGTGTGATATAAACAACATGGTCATAGCACATTCCACTGGCTCTAAATATATCTATTAAGGCCACTGGTGCGTGGGTTGTGTGTGTGTGTGTGTGTGAGGGGTTTATCCGGGAGCATTTCACTGCCGCGGTGAACCCGCACCACTTGAATAATCTCCCAGAGACTGGCAATCGCTTATTGCGCACAGTGAGGTGAGCCCGGCCCGGTCCAGATATGCCCTCGAGTTATACAGGGAGAACCAGGGCGCGGGAGAGAAACAGCGTCCTGAGTAGACCCGAGTTCATGTCCTTGAATCAGCAGCCTGTCCGCGGTGGCGGCGGCGGCGGCGGAAGCGGCGGCCCCTCCGAGAGACGCGGCAGCGCCCGGCGACCCGCACCAAACAAGCACCAGGCCAGCCTGCAGAGCGAGGACCCCACCGACAGCGGCAGCAAAGACAGGCGCGAGCCCAGCAAGATGCCAGAGGAAGACTGCATGCAGCTGAACCCCTCATTCAAGGGAATTGCAATGAACTCCCTGCTCGCCATTGACATCTGTCTGTCCAAGCGCATGGGGGTGTGCGCCTACACGTCGTCCTCCTGGGGAGGCTGCCGCTCCATGGTCGCCCTGTTGGCTCTCACAGGGCACGGCATCACGTGGATCATTGGCACTATAGTGTGTCTCACAAGGAGTAACACCCTGGCTGGACAGGAGGTCCTGGTCAACCTGCTGCTTGGTAAATGGCACATCACACACCAATCTGTCCAATGCGCCCACTGCGCCGTGGCTATATGGTCAACTTCATTCAGTCACCATATATGATAGTCATAATATTTAGAGCCAGCACCACTAGAAGTTGTAAACTTTGCATGATTGATATTGTGATTTATTGCTTATACAGCTCTACAAGTCATTAATTAATTTATAATATGACTCATTATTATCGAAATACTCTGGTAGTTCATTGTTGTGTTTTCACTCACATGCATTCACACTTTCTAATACATCCCTTGATTGATGACACATTATATTCTTAATTATTTTGCCTCCAAAAGAGCAAAAGCTGCTCATTCAGACAATGCAAGAGGACACAGTGGCAGCATGTGGCAGCATTGTGCAATAACTTAACGTTTTAAAATTAGTATTTCTTTGCTTAGCATGTATTTTACACTTTCTGTTTTTCTTTTTACAGATGTCCCCTATGGACTAATGCGATTCAGTGAACAATTTCCCTACATCAAATACTGTTATCGTCATCATTTCACTAAACATTTTGTTTGATTTTGTTTCGTTTTTAGCATAGGATACACAGCACTGCATATTGTTTAGGGGAAAAAAAACAATACAGCCAGACACAGACACAGAGAAGTTCAAAGTATTTATTGATCTAATAGTAATTTAATTTCTCTGTCTGTGCTATATTTTAATTTAACATATGACTCAACAAGAATTTGAGTTTTTCACAACAACTGCTGCACCTGTGAGAATATAAGTGTGTGTCTCTCTCTCTCTCACACACACACACACACTTATTCTTGAGCCAAACACAGATTATTGACCAAAAAGCGGTCCAAATCCTCTGTCTGTTGCTACACTGAGCTCTGACTGGAAGCCAGTAAATCTGGTGGATTTAGGACACTGTTGGATTGTGTTTCCGACATTGTTTAATCCGCACCGCTTGTTCCTTATTTGTTGGTCAAGCATAAATTCTAGTCGATTAAAATTTGTCAGGAGAAACTGAACATATTCAAGAATGTGTGGGGAACTCATATCCCGTAATCTGCTGGGACTGCTTTAATTCAGCCCACCGTTATGATTATATTATACATGAACTGTGCGGTGCTGAAATACCAACTATATTGTGTTTTAAAAACAGTCTAGCTGCATCGTGACTGGGAATATCTATGAGACAGCAAAGCAATCTAGAAGATGCAGTCTAATGTGGTGGTAAAGTCCCAGACCTATTGTGTATATTGTTAAAATCAAACAAACTTTAAATAAATGCATGGCTAACTACAGGCAAGCCAACTCCTTATGTCAAGACTCAGCGGTTCGCTTACACCTAAGGATTACTTATGCACTTCATTGACAACAATGTATATATTTAAGATAGGGAGGAAAGGGTGGATTTAAAGATGAGTAATGGAGGAGGAGGCCTACAATACCACTAATGCCCCACCTTCAATGCTCCCCTTTCATTCTTTCATTCCACGACATTTAACAACCTGTCACACTTGGTGTTGTGTGACTCCATAGAAGGTGGTTGTTTACACTTGGCCTCAGGTGACTCCGTTATTATCTTAAACAACTGTTAAAACAGCCAGGAGCCCTAACGAACAAAGTGACATCAGTTGTCTAGCTAATACCCCCATGGAGGCTTATGGCCTATGTCGCCACAGCAGTCAGTCAGAACTGAAGATTATAGACTCTTGGTTGAGAGGTGTCTTCAAATATGTACACAATTATTCTTGAAGGCCTTTGGTCATTTGATGTGTTGAAGATGCCAAACAAACTCGATCATCACTGTTACACCTGAATTAGGCCTGCTGCTACAGATGTTGAGAGGATGTGACATCGCTTGGCTCAGCTTGTGTCTCTCCTCAGTACCAACTGAGATGTTCACTGGCACTGGCCACAGTGGCGGCATAAGTCTCATTCCCAGTCTACTTCTACGTTTTTTATTAGACCTTCATTTTTTTTTCCTTGAAGAAAATGACAGCACCTCACCAGGCTGCCTTTACGGAGCTTGAAAAGTTAAAATAATAGCCCCACTGGGACAGTGCGTTGCCGAGTGGAACGAGAAGTAGAGCAGCATAACCAACGTGTCAGACAGCTGACAGTTATTTAGTGCCGGGTTAGTTGGGTGTGTGTGTGAAGACGGCAGACAAAGATGGTGAGGGTCAGGATATTTTTGGGAGTGCCATGGTTCTATAAATGGTATCGGCAAACGTCTCCGATGTGGACTCCCAGCAAATGTTACCATGCATTGTATGCCTTATTAGTTGTTCTCGGTCACCAATATATCTGTCTACATATAAGTACGTACTGTATTGTTTGGTGTTCTGTTTGAAGACCCACTGCATCGCAGAAGAATATTACACTGTAACTATGTGTATTATGGATTCACTGTGTGAGACTATTTGTCAAAAGGTGCTTTGAGCCTAATGGCAACGTCAGATGCTCACATCATGACAGTGTGGGCTAAATGTTGTTTCATGTTTATCCATTCGTAGATACAATTACTTCATTACTTTGCCATGTATTCCTGTCATCGGGACACATCCTGCATTTTTCAGTATTTCTACACTGATGTATTGGAATGTCACCCTCAGTAATGTATCTTAGTACTACTTACACAACTGTCTTCATAATCTCACCAACATTCTTACACACAATCTTCATAAACTAACTCATTTTTTTCTGTGACAGCCCTCGTCCTTGACGTCATGACTGTGGCTGGAGTCCAGAGGCTAGTGAAACGCAGAGGACCGTGGGAAATGACGCCAGGCTTCCTGGACTGCGTCGCCATGGACATCTACTCCTTTCCTGCCGCTCACGCCAGCCGAGCCGCGATGGTTTCCAAGTTCCTGCTGTCCCACCTGGTCCTGGCGGTGCCGCTTCGGATCTTGTTGGTGCTTTGGGCGTTTCTGGTGGGCGTGTCGCGGGTGCTGCTGGGGAAACACCACCTAACTGATATGGTGTGTGGCTTTGCTCTGGGCTTGTTCCACTTTAACTTGATGGAGACGGTGTGGCTGTCATCAAGCACCTGCCAGACTATTATTTCAATCAGCACTCTCAGCTGGAGCCCATTTTTCTAAGCTCTAATGGCTAGGTTAGCACGCAAGGCTTATTTGATACACTAACACCACAATATCAAGGACTTTGGTATTTGGTTTTGTAGTTGTTTTTCTAAGGGCTCAAAGTTGCAGGGCATTAATATCTGGATGCACGTCATAGCTTGTATGTATTGCTTAAGACAGGCAGGTCACATGACTTTACAAGATCTTCAGCCTCCTATAAAAAAAGTCTTACCACAATTAGTTTAATTGACTCGCCTACTGCTCCTTCACAATAAATGTAAAAATAACACTGACAACAATTTGGGAAAAAAAAATCTGGGTTTTAGATTTTTTTTTCTTGATAGATTTTTTTGTCTTGTCAAACTCTATGAAAGTTTGCACCATCCTTACATGACTGATCCTCTTTTTGATTCACTAAAGTCTACTTTGAGTCTTTGAGCCTCCATCTCTTCACCATCTTAATTCCTTTTTCTTACTCTCCGTTTGCGCTTCCTCTTTTCTCAAAATCATTTTTTTCAATGTTTCTTTCCTTTTCGATTGAAATGTTAAGCAACCATGTTAAGCACTGAATAGAGTTTGATGTGAGGCTATAATATTGGATGTGACACTAGAATATATCAAGTGATTGTTGGATAGTCCATGTTATTTCTAATTGGCATGTCTAATATATCTGTGTATTTTCAAAGGGATTTGCATCTTTTTACTGAATGTTTTCTTCAGACATGAACCAATATCTCGTGGGTTAAAAAAACACATGCAGGCACACATCAGCAGTAACTGCTTCATTATTTAATATTTTTCTCACAGGGTCAAATATGATTTTCTTCACATGCATTTCAGTGTTTTTAATGCATTTAAATATTTTCCTTGCTTTGTTTGGTCAGTCTGCACATTAGTTTAAAATGTGCTTTGGTTTGAAACTAATTGTGATTCTTTGCCCCAGTGAGCAACTAAAGCATGTACACTACATGTGGATGCAAAGCATCTGTTTGAAATATTAGTTTTTAAGAAAAAGATGCCTTCATTTTATTAATGTATTTTCATTAATATTTGAGGGACACCTGCTTTTTTATTGTTTTTTTTTTTCATTTTGTATTTGGTATTTCAGTGCAGTGGTTTTGGTGTGTAAATACTGTACATTAGTTTGTTCTGTACAGGGCTCTTTATTTCATGTTTTTACTTATTTTTTCCATCTTATGAATAAAATGAGCTGGACTGTCAGTAAAATGTGGATGCCTGATAATTGAAATTGAAATGTGGAAACTCTGCCAACCAAAAGACATGCACTTGCACATAAAGAGATGAAACACACAGATAAGAATCTGGCCAGGTATGAGGACAACTTTGGATTCAACACATGATGCAACACAACTTTCTCTTCTCTTTGTAGTCATTCTAAGTTTAAATCAATGTCAAATATTAAATAAAATATTAAATAATTGCTTTCAGCTTATTGCAGAGAAACGCCACTTCACAAAGAAAAGATTAACAGTTGCAACTCAATTGGTTCCAGGGCAGGCACCTGCTCTACAAAAGTGCTCTTCAGAGTTAGAGTTCACTCAAAGTTTCATTGGTTTGTCACCAGCAGATACTGTCTCGGTTTCTGCCTAATCGTTGCTTGGTAACCAAATTACTATGACTTTTAAGTTGTTCACCTGTCAAAGACTCTATCAGGCAGAAAACATGTCATGTTCTTGTGCAACAATATTTGCAGTGGGGGCAGGGTCTCAGACTTCTGGGCTCCACTATGAGCTGTCACTAAAGCTGTGTGTTTTCACAACCTGTGACACTGCTTTCCTGTCACCTTACTCTTACCAGAGGCAGTCTGACAGGAAACAACACCAATGCAATGGTGTGTTCTGTAAAACTGTACAGAAAGCAGGAACAGAAACTGATTTGAAAATGCTCTCTGGAGAGAGTCGGGTCTTTTTCTCACTCTATCCCTCACTGTGACATATGTCATATTATTTAGACATAGATTCACGCAGCATATTTGCCTCCGAGTTAAAGCGACATCACAGTTTGTTACAACATAGGTTTGTTTGACATTTGTTGTGCCAGAATCAAGGCTCTTACAACTCATGTCAAAACATTGTACCCAAAATATCCCTGTGAGTAAGGGCTCATCGTGACACCACAGACACTGTTGTGTCTTTATGATCTTGTTTTGCCATGGACTTAAATACGAAGTAGACATTTGTCACTATACCTCTACAGGTGCCACTGATCTCTATATATATGCTCTGTTCATGTTATAATGCCAAGCAACTATTCTGGTGAACCTTGTAACATTTGCACTTCATTTTCTTCCAACATGTCCATTTGTCAGGGTAAAATTTAAAAAAATAGTTAAAAGATAAAGCACACAGCAGACATGCAGGAGCCTTTTGAGAGGTTAGAGAAAGGTTAGACGAGTGCTCCCTCTAGAGGACTTCACTTAATGTAACAGTAACACTTAACCGTAACAGTCTTGGAACCAGACTTGGTTCATATCATCATGAAAAGTATTACAATTTTTGTTTGTGTGTGTGTGTGTGTGTGTGTGTGTGTGTGTGTGTGTGTATGTGTCATTGGGGCCTAATATGGTATAATAATGTGAGATGCTACTGGCCTTTCATTTGGTTTTCTGTTCATTTGAGTTTTTCATTTCTGATGAGCTCTTACAGCAGAGCTTGTATTGGTCTATGTTACTTTTAGAAATGTAAATGTAAAAAATGTAAATGTAAAACTACTGATCTATCTTTCTGTCTATCGTTCTGTCTGCCTGTCTGTCTATCATCTGTCGATCTGTCCAACAGTATCTGTCTGTGTATATGTAATTGCTCAAATCAACCATCAGAGGCGCTTCCTGTGTTTCCCTGCTAACGTCGCCCGGTGACGTAAGACGCAGAGAGCCGAGCAGCGTACACACTGCCCTCTTCATTCTCAGGCCGGGTAGGACCCAAGCAACAACACTGCGATCGGTTCAACCTATGAAGATTGGGCTTTTACAATCGCCAACCATCCTCTGAATCGACAACTTTTTGTGGAAATATATCACTATCACTTTTCTGAATATACCCCAGGTCGTTGAATCGGTGAGTATTGGACGCAGGACGTTGTTTCAAACCGGTAGTTTTGCCTTGTCTTTTCCGATGCTCAGTTTTATTGTTGCTTTGTTCTGGGCAGCAGCCATTTTTAATCGCCTTGTCCTACATACCCATCGCAGTGTTCAGACTGTGCAGAAAGCCAAGCTAGGTTGAAATTATTAGCACAGGTTTGAGGTTTTCGTGGAGATTTCTCTTAAACAACGCTGTGTTTTGTTTTGTAAGTACAAACGTAAACAGACCGGACACCAGCGGCCTGACAGGGTTGTTTACGAAACCCTAGACTGAAAGTTTAACGGAATTGCCGTCTCGCTAGTAAAAACCCAGATGTGCCTGTCGAAGCTAACCACTGCTAAGTTGGAGCAAGTGATTATGTTTTGTTTTGGTTTATCCACTAGTTTGAATAACCAATAAAATGTAATATATAGTCTTCACAGTCCACATGAAATGACAGTGATGTGCGGCTCTACCAGACCTCGGTCACTGGCGCTTGATGTTTACATAGCCATTTTCCTTTAGCTACCAGCTAGCATGAGTGATGGCCAGCAACTACTTCAAGGGTCCTTTTTGCGTTAATGTTGTTTCTTTAGACTTTACTAAAACGTTGGGTAAAAGTGTTCGGTCTCCAGATAAAATGTCAAAGACCCCTTTTTTGTTGCATCCTAAATCGTAGTTTGTTTTCTTGCAGCGAACTGGCTGGTGTCAGTTTCATGTGCTGGAATTAGCACTAGCTTTCAGTGAGGTGACTGCACCTACAACAAACGTTATAAATATAGAGGTCAAATGTTGTTGTTAGGGATACACGCGTTATATTCTGGTTTCGCTCTTATATTATTTTAAGTTGTCTGCTTATAGACTGATTACCCCTTAGGTTTAGTGTCTCGGTGTGTGATTAACGTTAGCTGTCATTAGGCTAGCTTCCATATGAAACGTAGCATGGACTAAATTTGTTATTGTAGAGCTTTGTAAAAAATATTGTTTTTTATTTGCTTGAAAAATCAATCGGGGAAATATTGTATGAGCGGATTTAATACACAAATGAAGTTACCATTTTAGGACATTTATGTCTTAGAAAGTCCCGGTAAACGCCTTTGCGGAGCTTCAGTCATGCGGCCTCCAATACGTTAAAGCTATAGCAATGTTATAATCGCTTGAATTGTGTGTTTGCATACGTTGGTTTTGAGATGTTTTACTATGGAAGTATTTCTGTCATCTCAGTGCAGTGGAGGCAATCAGAATTTTGTTTGTGGTACTTCTAGCCTCGTAACTGGTATGTGACAAGACAGTGGTGTGTTGCTCCAGAAACAGTGTCCTGGCTTCTCAGAAAAATTAGTCTCATAAATTCTTGGTGATATTTCTAAGGTAGATTGTAGCAACAAAACAGTTGTTTTTTTTATCAGACCACATGTCTTGGGGCTGCAGGTTTCTTTTTTCTTTTGTTTCTTTGGTCATGTATGTTGTTTAAGTGTTATTTTTTCCAAATAGAAATATGTCAATTCATCAATGGCTGACAATATCAAAATTATTCTCATCCTTACAAGCTAAACATCTTTTACTTCTGTTTTTTCAAGTCTTCAGTAAAGTTTTGAATAAAAGATGAAATTTCGGCTCTCCTTCTCTTGCTAGAATCAGAAGGCACTGGAAAGAGGCGCAAAGAAAAATTTCCATACTCGATGACATTACATCGCAATGTCCGATCGTTTGGGGCAAATAACCAAGTCCAAGGATGGGAAAAGCAAGTATTCCTCACTCAGCCTGTTTGACAAGTACAAGGGAAAATCAATAGAAACTCAGAAAAACACAGGTAAAGTTGATCTATATTGTTTCTCTGCCCTCAATTACTTGATATGACCCATTAGCTTGTTGTTTTTTAGTCTCAGTCCCTCTAATTTTTCTTATTGCGTTTCCTCTACCAGTAGTTCCGCGACATGGCTTGCAGAGTCTTGGCAAAGTGGTCACTGCCCGGCGCATGCCCCCACCTGCTCACCTTCCGAGCTTGAAGTCAGAAAATAAAGGTAACGATCCCAACGTGATTATTGTACCCAAAGACGGTACAGGATGGGCAAACAAGCAGGAACAACCCGATCAAAAGAGGTAAATAGGAGCTATTTTACACATCTATGTATTTAAATCAAAATTTGGGAATTTTAACTACTGTGGTTGTTGTTTTCAACTGTTAAGATAAGCTGTGGAGTAATCAAACAGGTTAATAACACCTTCAATAGCACAGATGGGATTAAATAAAATAAGGCTTTGATCTTTGTAAAAGTTCACTTTCACAGTTAACAGTACATAATCTTCTGTTTTTCCTCTCTCTCACTTATTATTTGTAGTTCTATTGCGTCAATAACTCAGCTGCCGGAGTTGCAGCCGCAGCTGGCTTTACAGAAATCTGTCTCCAATCTTCAGAAACCCTCACCGGTAGTCAACCAGGAGGTGTGTATGATATCCAAACCATCTCAAAAAATTACCCCTTCTTGTTATCTGGGGAGAGCTAATGCAGTTTTCTTCTTTTACAGAACACAAACACAGGTGGACCAAAGCAATGGGCCCAGCTAAATGGAAAGGCAGTAGAGAAAGATGGTAAAAAATCTCAGATTTATTTTTATTTTAGTGCATTGAGTTCTTAATTCCATGATATGCTGATGGTAAAGATCGTGTTCTCCACATTGTGACTGTCAATTAGTACAACCTCGTCTGTTAATTTATGTCACTTCCTTGAATGCACACGTCAGGTTTAAGGGCCTCAAGCCGACTTCAGCCCTTCTCTCACGAGGAATTTCCCACACTGAAGGCAGCTGGAGAACAGGACAAGGCTGGCAAGGAAAAAAGCGGCTTCGATCCGTCGTATGGGCCAGGACCAAGCCTCCGCCCCCAGAGTAAGTCTCGCTTCTCAGGATTTGGCTGGTAGTCTCATTGATAAGTAATTTTCAGCTAGAAAGAAAATTACTGTATTGGGGTGAGAGTCTAGGCATCAGTGACACATTTGAAACGCATCAACTGCTTCTTGAAAAAACATAAATTCCAAATATGGGAGAAAGAAAACAGTTTGCTTAGGGTTTCTTTACCCCATTGCAAAAGGTCTGTGGATGTTGCATACGTAGATATTTTTCAAAAAAGTACAGCTCAACAGACAATGTGGTCACATACTCCACACTGACACATAGCTACCATCTCAGTAATTTCCTCTCAAGGCAGTTAAACAAGGAGATGGTCTTAAAAATATTGTAGTGTTCCTTTTAAATTTCATATTTTGTGAGTTCACCTCAGTCCATGTAGGTTTTGTCATTTGCTGTATCTATTACTCTCCCACTTCAAGATGTGACAAGCTGGAGGGAAGGTGGTGGCAGGAACCTTCAGCCCTCATCCCTGACCCTCGGTGTGCCTGCGGATCCTGAGGGTAAGCTCACTGCCCTCGGGGAGAGTGGCACACCACCAGCCACATCTCACCCCTCCTCTGCCACTGGAACCACCTCTTCAAGTGTAGTGACGGCTCAATCACCAGTTCTTGACCCCAAGGAGCCTTCACTACGACCTGCCCAGCCTGTCCGTAGAACAACCGTCCCTACTGCCCTGCAGTACCAGCTTCACCACACTTCAACTGCTGTCTACCACGACATGTTGCCTGCATTTGTAAGAATTATGACTCAAGTGGTTTTTACGTGCTTGTTTGATAAAGAGTAAAAAACATATGACAGGGAACTTGTTGTCAGCTTTTGGATATAGTAAGAAATAGGGGAAATTCTTTCTTGGGCTCACTGTTTTTCCTACTGTGAACTCTTTGTGTCATTGACCTTTTTTCCACAGATGTGCTCAAAAGATACACGTGAAGCCTCAAGTACAGAACCTGTCCCTACAACTGTAGCAGCCCCTGCCCGATTTGACAGCAAACCCACTTTTAGACAAAGCTATGCCAAACCTGAACTTGTCAAGTAAGTACATTTATAATATGCAATCTATCCGATCTATCCTGCTGTTTTGTCTTATTATGACCTATGATTGCAGTGGTGATGTAAGAAGAGAGAACCGCTTTGTGCGTGTGGCACCTCGACTCTCTTCTCAGCCCATCCGCAGGCCTGGTGACAGACCCGTACGCCCAGCCATCATTAATCCAGAGGATCTAAAGGATCTAGATGACCTTGACAATGACTGTGAGGATGGATGGGCTGGTCAGTATTCCATGGACTTGTGTAGTTAGGGTCTATATCTATATCCCTCTTGTAGTGAAGACAGAGTACACTGTGATGAACAAACAAGGGCACGTAGATGGGATACCAGACATATTCTTTCCATGCCACACCAAACCTGCTCACAATTGTTGTTTTTTCAGGACTCCATGAGGAAGTAGATTATAGTGAGAAACTCAAGTTTAGTGATGATGAAGAAGAACACTTGTCAAGTGATAAAAACAAGATATGGTGAGAATTATTCCCTCATATTACTGTTCTTATTACTTAGCAACTGTCACAGTTTTGTCACAATTTAAATGGTTATTGGTTTAATTTTTCAATCTGTTTTTTGTTAGGACTGAATGGGAGCGGGGGAGAGAAAGGGAAAACCACCGTGACTGCCGGTCCTCCCTAAGTTCTAGTGAGGCTTACACTCAGGAGTGCCCTGAAGACAATTACGCTTACCAACATCATCATCATGAACCTCCCAGGAAGACTAATGGCAGATATCCCTCTACGGACTCACAAGTACATGCTCACAATGCTACTTTCATTTTCCTCTTTTGAAATAACTTACGTGTGCTTATTTTGATGAGTGATTTACACTCAAGAACACAACTGAGAAGCTTTTGTGGGCGTGGTTCTGTGGGTTTTTTAGATGAATTAATTCCCACCCTTTAAACTGCTTCTGTTCGTAGCAGAAAATCCAAGGTGAGCCTCTGCCTGACCAAGATGATCACCAGCGGCAGTCTCAGACCCAGGCTCCTGGTCGAGCAAAGTATGTCTCACCTGAGCTGTCAGAGGCTGTTGAGAGAGCCCGCAGACGCCGGGAAGAGGAAGAGAGGCGTATCCGTGAAGAACGACTGGCTGCCTGTGCTGAAAAACTCAAAAAGCTTGATGAGAAGTTTGGGAAGACTGAAAGGCAGACGTCAAGGACGGACGAGGGCCAGAAAGAAGGAGATGGCAAGGAGATGCCACTGTCCCCAAACAGGGAACAAAGCAAAGGCCATCATGAGTCCTGGCAATACAACTCAAAAGGTAAAATCGTGCAAATCGACTTGCACATTTAGGCCCACATGTTTTAGAGTTTTAAGTACAGAACAATTCATTTATATTTTTGATTAAATTGTTTCCAGAAGCAATCGAGTGTCCCTCGGACAACTCTCCAGGCCATAGTTACAGTGAAGAACCTGGCTTCTCTACCTACTGTGGCACAGAGGATGACGGACAGGAGCCCTCCTCCCCCTCGGGAGATTACAATGGACGTCATACCACCAAACCCATCCCTCCTCGATTTCAAAAGCAGCACCAGCAGCAGGTGAGTGCCAGCTAATGCCACTTACAACATAAAGTTCTAATCCCAGATTAATTTCCATACCTTACCTCTCTGTGCTTTTTTAATGAATGAGGTATTTATAACCTCTCTCTTATTTGCCATTTTACAAGTGAATATAGTACAGTTCTTTTTAAATATACAATAATGCTTATTAGCATATCTTTACTAGTAAAGCAGGCAAGCAGGATTTACCGAAACAGTCATTCTGTAACATTGGTCTAGATATTATTGAGTTAAACATGAAAAGGGGACTGGATTCATTTACCATTTTCACATAAGTATCTTGTTTCTTCTGTAGGATCCATTGTATAAGGTGCCGCATTGGCAGCCGTCAGGTCATCCTGCCTCGTCTAGCTCAAGCCATGGCCAGAGAGGCTACTACCCCCCACATGTCCTTGGGTTTGACCCCCGCTGGATGATGATGCCGCCTTTCATGGATCCCCGTATGACTCAAGGACGGTCTCCTGTTGACTACTACCCTGGTGCTGTGCATTCCTCAGGTGAGCACAAATTGAGTGCATTCCTTTGTGTTTGATTTTTTTTTTTCTGTCGTGGAAAAACAGTATTTCTTTTCAGCAGGAATGATGAAACCAGTGATTCAACAAGACCACTTAAATAGTCCTGGTTCTGATGAGGGGTGCCATTCCAACTTGCACCAGGAGAGAAGAGCCCCTTCCACTGAGCCTTACCCTATGTGGAACCAAGATGGCTACCCCTTGCGTAGCTTCACTCCACCCTACCAGAGACAGCATGAAAGCTCTGACATTGGCCAGCCAGATGACAGGTGAAATACAGTTAAAAAATCTTTAAAATGTGCAGTTTTGCTGTTCTTATAATTGTTTTATATTTTGCTTCGTGAAACAGGCTTCTTTTGATAGACGTTGATAGACTGTTTTTGTCACTCTTCACATTGTTAATCTCTTTTTTTCACAGAAGTGATTTGACTAGCTCCCAACATGAATCTTATGAAGATAGGGCCAATGAGTGTTTGACACACCCTCAAGACGATCTTCCCCAACATGCTTTCCAGAACCGAGGCCCTGACAGAGCACATCGTGACCAAGGCTTGCTGACCACTGCTCAGAACCACTCCCAGAATCATGCTGATAATGAATATCCAAAACAAGACTCAAGAGAAAAACACCTGAAAGATGACCCTGAATGTCACAGTGAAAACTTGGATGTCTCCAAGGACAATTGGAAAAGAGATGGGGGCCAGAAACAAGATGGCGGACTTAACAGTGTTCAAAGCCAGTGGTCTGAACCCTGTTCCAGTTCTAGTAGTAGCGTCAGTCAGCCTTCTGAGACCAGTGGGCGTACCTTGATTCGCAGAACTGGGCCCATCAAGAAACCCGTTCTAAAGGCTCTCAAAGTGGAAGATAAAGAGAATGAGAAGCCTAAGCCTGAGCCTGAGGAGAAGCCTGTCCCCTATCGTCTGGAAAAAGAAGTCCTTACTAATGTGTATGACTTAAAGAAAGACATTCAGCCTGCCACGAACAGGCGTGCAGCCTCACCTGTTGTTGAGAAACAGCCTGAGGAGAGGCATAGACAGTCACCAGCTCCCACTAAAATAGAAAGGCCCTTGAGCACCCACGGTGATGATTTTCCCAAGGAGAGCACCTGGGACAGTGGCAAGAACCACTTACCTAGAGACAGTCAAGAAAACCGTGAGCCCCAGGCACCAAGGCGCAATAACTGGATCTTTATTGATGAAGAGCAAGCCTTTGGTGCAGCCAGGGGTAGAGGCCGCAGTCGAGGCTTTAGGGAATTTAACTCTAGAGGTGGAAACCGTGGTGGCCGAAGTGGGGAGAGTCTCAGGGGAGCTTATAACAGTAATAACAACAGCAGTGCAGTTGGTGCTCAACGTGCAGGCAGAGGCCGAGCTCCACCCAGGGATCTTGTCAAGGTAGACGAGTTCCAGAGGGGAAAGCCTCGGAGGCGAAATGTCAGTGAGACCTTGAGTGAGGCCTCAGAGTATGAGGAACTACCTAAGAGGAGACGCCAGAAAGGATCTGAAAATGGAGAAACATACACAGAATCTGGAGAAGTCCGTAAAGCTGATAGAGATTCTTGGCGGTCCAACAAAGTATATACAGATGAACAGCCTGCCACAGATTTTAAAGAAAAGACCAAGGCCAGCAGGGGGTTTGGGGGTCGCATGTTGCCACCGAGACTGAACACCACTGGAAGTTACAATCGCAGCTTTGGAGGCTCCAGGGACATTTCTTCATGGAGGGGACGTGGGTCCCAATTCAACAGCAATGGTGGGTCATTGCAAGAAAATGGTTATGGTCCAGGAGCTGAGACTATATATTCCCGTAGACTCCCTGTTGAGCGTGAGGGTCTCAAGTACACCCCTAAACTCACTGGCTCTTTAATAGAAAATGGCACAGAGGACCGTGAAGACTACTACTTTGACAGTGATAACCCTGACAGGCAGATTTTAAGGAGACGGCGTCCACCCAGACAAGACAAGCCTCCCCGTTTCCGTCGTCTGAGACAGGAACGTGAACCCGGCTCAAATCAGTGGACAAGTGAGGAGTATATAAATGGAGATTTTGCAAACCCATGGCCAGCTCGCTCCAAAGGTAGTGGGGAAGACAACTGGCCCAGCGGCCACTACTCTGGTGGTCGGCCTAGCTTGCATGGTCAGGTGGAAGAATGGGAAACAGGATCAGAAAACAGTGACTTAGGAGACTGGAGAGAGAAGCGAGGTGGAGGTGGAGGCACGACTACACAGGGATATGGCGATATCCCCTCAGACTCCGGCCATAGTGAACCTGGCTCTGGTGAGAAAAGAGAACTTTCCAAGAGAAGTTTCTCCAGCCAGAGACCATTGGTGGAACGGCAGAACAGGAAAGGAGAGCCATCACTGCTTGAAACTAGCAAGATGACACGCATACCTGATAATCCACCCACCTCTAACAGGAGTGACAGTTGGCAGAATGGAGGAACTTCTTGTAAGAGGTAAATAGCAGAACAAACTTTCAGCTGAGGTTTGTTGTAGGTTACACTATTGTGTACTTGCACGTATTTCTTTTGGGAATTAAGTGTCACCTGTATGTGCAAAGGAATTCAATGCTCCAGTGTCTTTTTTTCAAGCCTGGTTGTTATAGTTGCTTGGAAATCAAAAGCAAAGTGCATCTTATTATGTTGTTATGACCTTAACATACTCTGACTTGCACCCTGTCAGTATCAGCAGTGATCACTATTTTTACTGCTCACCTTAATTTAATGGGAGAATTGATCACGATAACTAATTAAAATCCTATTGTCTTGTTTGTAACAGAAGCCCAGAGGAGCTGGGCCCAGTTTACGGCCTTGAGCAGCCAGAGGAGCGGGAGCCTAGTGAGTCATCTGGGAAGGAACTGGACAAGGAGCTAAAGCCAGGACCTGTTAAGACAGACATAACTGAACCACTGTCCCAGTATGAACTGAACAGCTACCCCAGTGAGTCTGGCTTTGTTTTTGTTATTATTTTCCTTTTTTGGTTTTTATATTAAAGGAAATTGAAAATCCCAGGAGAGTTGCATTGAACATATACCTGTTCTTTTTAGTTGAGGGGGATTCTGGTGGACCAGGATCAAATTCAGATGGATTCCAGGATGCCTTGTCCAAAAAGCAAAGACGCCCCCAGGAAGATGAAAGGAGGAGGAAGGAACAGGGAGTTGCTGTAAGTTCAACATATGTCTAATTCGGATGATCAGTCCTTATTGTGAATGAACAAAATGTGCATAGTTTGTTAAGCTTAGTTAATTTTTATGTTAGGTTCCTGTGAAGAACAGGACAATTGCATCTAAGATACCACCACGCTTTGCCAAAAAGCAGGGAAGCATGGGCATTGAACAGTCTGAGGAGGCACTTTCTTCCAGCAACCTGGGTACTGAAATCTGGGAGACCAACAGCTCAGGTAGTAAACATATCCAACTTTCTGGGATGTATTTGTTCTGTGTGTTTTTTTTTGTTCTGTTGAGCAGAATTGTATTGGTGGATCTTAGTGGGGTTTTAGTGAAAGGACTTTTGCGATTTTACGAATTTGATCTTTTCCAGCTCTTTCAGTGCAGTCTTCGGGGGGAGACTCATGGACAAAACAGGTGTCTTACACTGGGAGCGAGCCCAACTCGGAGGTATTACATTATTTCTTGTTAATGGAAATTCCCCTATACTGCACATATTCTGTATTTGCATTGGCTTTAAATAAGAACTAACCTTCATCTTGGACATTTTTCTTCTCTGCTGTAATAATGTCACCAAATTAGTTGCAATTACATGAAAACAATCAAAACATGAACAAAATGATTCCATTTACATTGGCCAGGACTCTGATGCCAGCCCAGAGCAGAGTAAAGAACAGCACAAGCCAGGGCCCATAGGAAATGAACGATCCCTGAAACACCGCAAGGGTTCAGAAGGAGTTGATCGGCTAGAAGGTGGCCCCATCACGCCAGTCAATGGTGTGGACCTGCATGTAGACGCTGTACTACCTGTCCCTCCCATTGAGTTTGGCGTCAGTGCCAAAGACTCTGATTTCAGCCTACCACCAGGCTCTACCCCAGTGCCTGTGTCCAATCCTGTCAACAAGCTTCAGGATGCACTTACCACCAATGTGAGTGATTTTATCTGTACTTGTAAAACTAGTGGTGATCCAAATGCATGAAGGTTAACTGCAAGTGCAATGATAATATTTTGGGTTTTTTTTGTTTTAACAGACAGCACTCAATCAGAGTATCCCCATGCTACGCTCCAGCCATCTGCAGCCTGGAATTAACCTCAACCCAATCTCCTTCCCAAGTGCTGACCTCACCCTCAAGGTATTTGAATTACAGTCCCATAGAAACAGAGCTCTATTTTCACACATTTGTCTTCTAAATAAATGATAATCACTGTTTAGGTAATTTTATTTTGTTAAATATGGCAAATGGTGGTGTTTCAACATACCTGATTGTATGTTTTCTCAGATGGAATCCGCACGCAAGGCCTGGGAGAACTCTCAGTCCCTCCCTGAACAGGGCTCACCTGGCGGAGGAGCTTCTGGTGCTCAGCCTCCCTGCAGTGTAGGCTCATCCAGTGGTGTTAGCTACAGTTCTTTTGGCGGAGTCTCCATGCCTCCAATGCCTGTGGCGTCAGTAGCACCCTCAATGTCCATGCAGGGTAAACCATTTTTGTTTTTCTTTTTTGGCTTCAGGGTTAATCTTTGTTTCAGAATTTAACTAAAGCTTAACATCAATCATATCTGTAGGTAATCATATCCCCCCATTGTATCTGGATGTGTTCCCAAGTCAGCCACGTCTTGTACCACCAATGACCCAGCAGCAGACATACCAACAGGTACGGAGATAAACAGGAATGGTCAAGCATGCTTGTGTATAAACTGAATAGTCCTCAAGTTAAATTTGTTCATTCATTCAGGCGGCCCAGCAGATTCCCATTTCGTTGCACACGTCTCTTCAGGCTCAGGCTCAGTTGGGACTTCGTGGTGGTCTACCTGTCTCTCAGTCTCAAGAGATGTTCAGTTCAATGCCCCCCTTCAGGTAGTACCATTTGTTTTTGTTATGGAATTCCCAATAGGCATTTTAATTAACTTCAGTTTAGTCTTATGGTTAGCTTATGTAGCACACATGCTATTTTTTTGAATATAGTTTATATTGTTTTTCTTTCACTCATTCTGCTGGCTTTTCTTTTCTTTCTTTCAGGTCCCAGGTTTATATGCACCCCAACCTGTCACAGCCCAGCCCCATGGTCCTGTCAGGCGGAGCCCCTATCAAGGGGCCCTACTCAGCTTTCCCTGGCATGCAACCTTCAGACATGGTCAAGCCACAGTCCAGCTCACACTACCAGCCAATGAATGGCAGTCAGCAATTAGTCTATGACAGCCAGATGAACCAGGGGCCTGGAATGGGTTCTTCCCAATTAATGGACTCTCAGCTCATCCAGGTCTGTGAATGAATGAAGATGAGCTTCACAGCAGCTGAAGATAATGTTTCTTATAGGACTTTCAGATTTAATGAGTTAAATCAAACCATTCTTTTCACCAGGTGACCATGCCCCTTCCTGGCTCTCAGCTTCGCTATGGCTCTGCTCAGCAGCATCTTATCCTCCCACAGTCCATCCAATTGCAGCAGGGACAGAACCTGTCAGTGGGAGGCCCTCGTCGAATGCTGCCACCAGGCTCCCAGCCGGCTGTCATGACCAGCAGTCGAGAGGTGATGCATGAAATGTATTAATCATCATGGTCAATGTGATATTTCTTTTAACCCATTAGACTCAATTCTTGAGTCTACAGTTCAGGTACATCTATTCAGTATAGTTTAATTTATAAATATATAAATATATGTGGGTCTGACCACCACTGTTATATGTGATTGACAGTGTCGTTGCCTATTTTTAGGGCTCACAGATGGACATGAAAGGTTTCCAGTTCTCTGACAAACCCAACCACTCCCCAGGCTTATCTGGAGGGTCCTACAGGTGAGTGGAATAGACTTGTTTTAAGACTCATTTATTAAAAGGCCATGGCTGTGCATACAGCTCTGGTCTGTCACATGTTGAGATACAGTTTACCATGCACATTTGAGGACACAGATTATAAAATTATAATTTCTTTCCCCTCTCTTCTCATCAGGCCTGGGTCTGCTAGCCCCAGTGGGAAGCCCTCTGGTCCTGGGGGCCCTGTAGGCCCCCTACCAACACACTTTACACAGGTATTTCTATTTAAAAATTATTACAAGAAGCATTGACTCTAAGAATTAATCAGGGACTTTAAAGCTGAGGTCAAAAAGATATTGTTAGCCAACACCTCAGGCTAGTCAGTTCTTAAAATGATGATACAGTGTTTACTTTTAACAATCACAATTCAGAAAACACTAAAATTATTACATGTATTTGGATCACGTCTGAAAAATGCCAGAAAAAAACACTGCTACTATGCTAATTTTTTTTTTTTTTAATTCGTCATTTCCCCTCCCACCCTCCTCCCTCCTCCTGTCCCTTGACCAACAGATCCCACCTGCTCAGGGTAGCATGGTGATGCACATGCGGCCTCCCACCACAGGCCCTTTCCCCAACCCCATTCAGAGACCAGTCATGCAGGTGAACAAGCCTGTCATCATCCGTTCCCCCCCTTACCCTAATCCTGGCCGTGACCCTTCCCACTCCACCCCTCCTTCAGTCCCCGAGCCCCCTGTTAAGGGGCCAGAGGATGGCATGAAGGTGAGCCACCCACTCTAAATATAGGTAATTTATTTTAAACTATTTTCTTTTTTCTCTTTTTGCTTGATTGTTGATGTCCATGTGCATTATATATACTGTATATAAAATCGTAGATAAATTATTGTAATTTTGGCTGGTCTAATGCTGGGAAGCAGCTTATTTTAATCAATGATCAACTAGTTGATAGGTAAATCAACACTTCTGTTTAGCCTGGATGTTTGTACTGTCCATTCAACTACAGCTTTTTGTACAAAAGTAGAAGTTTGGTGTAATGGACAGTTCAGGTTCTCCTTCAGGACACTGTTAACAAAATGATCCAGTATTATGAACAAATGCCCATTGCCAACAAGGTGTTTTCCCAAAGAATAAAAACACAAATTCACTTTGTTTTGAATGAACGTAACCTCTTAAGTTGCTTTTGAATGCTTATTTTACCTAATAGTTGAACATCAGCCTTTGACTATCCAGAGTATTACTGCATAAATATGAAGCTCACCAAACACTGCTGTTGGT
Source organism: Trinectes maculatus (assembly GCA_016785345.1). Taxonomy (NCBI): domain Eukaryota; kingdom Metazoa; phylum Chordata; class Actinopteri; order Pleuronectiformes; family Achiridae; genus Trinectes; species Trinectes maculatus. The sequence continues at coordinate 149,611 of JAFBJQ010003622.1, forward strand.
CTTAGTAACCCTTCTACTTTTTTGTACAGAATAAAACCATTCGTGAAGTGCGCAAGGCTGTGGGTGAGGGCAAGACACCATCTGGGGGCATGACCAGCAAACTCCAGGAGCCCTTGTCCTCCATGGGGCAAGCCAAACCAGCACGCACTGGAGCCATCAAACCCCAGGTTGTCAAAGTAGAGGAGGGCAAGGCATAACAATGGACCTGAAAGTCCTCATCACCTCCCACCTTGCTAATACAAAGCTCCTCGACCAGGGCCTTCTGAGACCCATCTTATCATAAGGCACGGGGCAGATATGGTGAATTACCCCTCTCGAACTCTCAGAACTGGACACTATTATTTCACACCACATATAGAGATATATAAATATATTATAAATATATACATAGACACAAACAGTCTTTTAAGCAGATCTCTTCAAGGTCCTCTTTAATTTATTAGTAGTCATGTTCAAGGAGAGATAAGATAAAAGATATTTCTGTTTTTTGTGCTTCTCCTAAAAGCAGGGAAAAGGGGAGTGGACAACTCAGACAGATGGTTCATTTTTCACATCTTTTTGCCAAACCCTGTTTATCAACTGTAGCCCGTGAGACCAGGCAGACACTTGATAAAACTCACTAAGAGATGGAATCCTTTTTTAAACAAATTAAAAATGCAGTGAGGCACTTGCTTTTGTTGGTTTTGAGTAATGACAGATTCATTCTAATAGTAATGGACCTATTTTATCAACCCAGAAAAATCCAATATCCATTTTGAGGACATCATTGCATGTCAAGATGGTCATGCGCATCAGTCTTGAAGTGCATCTTCGGGGGTTCTTTGCCCAGCCCAAGAACTGTGGCAAAACTGCTTAAACTGCTACAAAATAATTTCTGTTATTTGCTTTTACATTCTCTTGCTTGCTCTCTTCTGTCTGTAAATTAAAACAAAACGGGAGGACATTGTACCAAAATCGTGTTGCTTCCATGGAAACTTCACTGGCATCGATGCGGCGTGTGCATGTCATGTGCTGAATGTGTGTTAACTTGCAGGACTCCTATCTAGAAGCTAGCAACATTTCACAAAGACTGATCTTGAACTCAGCATTCATTATGCTGCCTTCGACTCTCTGGATTTTAATCAAATCACGCTGGCAACAATTTTGGGCTCATTGTGAATTTTTGTGTGGGGCAGGGAGGGGCTGCATTGTAAGTTACTGTAAAGGACGCCAGAAAAAAAAAAGATCTGTTTGGTCTCTTTATGAACATGTTAAGTGATTATTATACGTGATTATTTTTACATCCCTCATCCAGGGCAGTCTCTTTTTTTTTTCTTGTGATGCTCTTGAAACACTGCTCAATTATTTAGTTCAAATCCCACATAAGTTGTGGGAATTGAAGTTACGGACTCATCACATTTGAAAATTCACCAAGTGGTCTCAGAGGTGGCTCTAGCAATAAATGCAGCCTATAACTATACTCACAGTCAGGGTCCAAATAACTTTTTTTCTGTTAAAAGCTATTGATCACAAATGAGGGGTGTTTAGCCTTGCGTGCTGAATTAAAATACTTTTTTTGTGCACGCTGCACTTCCAGCGGACTACGAAGGACTTTTAGTGTTCTCTTTGAAAATGTGAAACTGTTGGAATCACCATACATTTTTTTGGTAATGGACATTTATTTTCAAACTCAATACGCCAACTTCATAACTGGTTAAATGTTGCAGCTTACTATAATGTTCCATGACACTACAAAATGTTGCAATTTATCTTAATGTTTCACTGGTATATGTATATGCATACTTAACTGTACAGTCAAGCCTTGTTAACAAAGTGAGGCTTAACTCCACAATTCATTTTTAGATGTTATGGCACTATAAAGGAATTACCGTTGAAAAGGTCTGTGTGTTCTCAGAATGGACTGCTTTCACTTGTCGATGGTTTATCAGGCTTGGAGTGTTTTTGCCTCTTATCCCTTACTACAAAAGATCTTGATGCTTCTCATTCTACCTGCACCAAAATGTTGCCCTGAACTTTTCTTTTGTACTTTTAAGATGCATATTTCATTTTGTCAGAGGACCAGTGCTTTCTACAGCTGATCCATTGTTCTATTTATCCTATCTGATCTTTATCCTTTCAGATATTTGGTCAATACTCTCCCTTGTTTAAAAAAAGAGCTTATTGAAAGAAAAGAAATAAAGCAGTTGTGGTTTCTTAAATGTATTGTTGTTTCTGTACTCTCACTTTGTCATATTAAAATCATGGAACAAATGATTTCAGTCTTGGATTGTTAGCAGAGGACTGTGGGATATGCAGAGTCCCAGAGGGAAGTTTCAGCAGCTCTTGTAGGGTTGAGTGATTTTAAAACATTTTTTACATGTGGCTTCTCTATGTGTTATTTCCAGTATTGCATACTATATTTCGTGAAACCAATAATCAGCATTTCAGTTGTAACAAGCATCTTCAAAAAAGTTAGTTTACAAAGCTTTAAGTATAAATGTTCATTAATATTTGTGTCAATGCAATTCATTTTGATATAACAATATTTATTTTTATTTTAATAACGTTTGTTTGTTTTTACCTTTCAACTGAGAAAAAAATACCGTAATACTCCGATAGAGGCGCGGGGCGTGTGACGTCACCAGAGTGGAATTCCAGAGATTCTTCCGGGACAAAGCGGACTTGTCTGGACTAGGAAACTTTCCCCTTTGTGGCTGCAGTGAGGAAGTCGTGTACCGCTCCTTTTGTTTAACCTTCGACTGTTCGTGTTTAAGCGCAGGCGAATCAAGGTAACTTCACTTTTAGTCTTGAACTCGTTTATCATGCCAGTTCCGTGCGGGACGCGCTGACTGACGTGTTGCACGCGCGACCAGCTTCACGCTATAGAAGATGATAATTCCTGGTTCAGCGTCGTTTTTAAAAGCGGGCCGTGTTTTTGCTTTAACTTGTACTAAACACGGTACGCTACATTTATTTATGCGTAAGTGCCCTAATGCTCCAAAGTGGAAAACGTGTCAAACGGGTTTGACCTTTTTTATATAACTGATTTGTTTACATGATTATCTGCTGTTAATCAAGAAAATAATTCTTTAGCTAAATCTGGTCATTTTTTACTTCATACAGTTGTTTGTGGTTATTGTGGTGTACTGTACAGTGTCACAAGCCTTCTGCCATAAACCTTGGTGTTTGTGTTTTCTTTTCTTTTGTAAAGAAACAGGTCCTTTCTTTGAATCGGAATGGCTACCAAGGTCAGTGTGAGGTCAGACGAAGGCCTGATGATGATGCAGGAGCTTGATGACCGGCTAAAAGAGCAGCTAGACAAACTGGAGCATGTCCGACTTGCTGTCGTTGAACTTAAGGACAACTTGTCTGAGGTATGTTAGTCATACCATCGGTCATCATCTCAGTGGCGTCTCAGTGATTATGACAATGTTGTCTGTCTGATGCAGGGTAACAGTGATCTGAGCCAGTCCATCACTGATCATGTGGAGTGGTTGAACCACTTGTCAGAGCGAGTGGAGACTCTGCACATGAACACAACAGTTTTTGTTCAGGTAAGAAACTGATAGATACTGGTGGTTACGCACTTCAGCAAACTCAGAAATGTTTTGTTGATCAGCTGTGTATACTGTGCAGTAATGACTTAGATCTGCCGAGCTACAGAAACCTGCAATAGGGACAGATCAGCCAGTGCACAGTGCAGTGACGATGTCTGCTTCATCCACTTTCAGATGAATCCCAAGCCTCGTGCATGGACAGGGAGACAGGCTTCCAAACATGGCTACCGCTTTGTACGTCCTCACCAGGCTGAGGACGCTCAGTCTGAGTTTGGCTGGTCACCGATCCGCACAAGACGAAACAGCGATGCTGCCTCTGAAATGTCTTGTAACTGGTGACCTGAACTGTGGATGCAGCTCCATGCAAAAATATTGTGAAGCTCATTTCCACCAATCTGAATACCAAAGTCAAACTTGCATTATTTTTGTCATCTAATTTAATATTTTACATTTTCTCAGTGCTTTGTATTTTTATTTTGTTGAACATGTTTTTTTAAATAAACACACAACTATACGAGCCAGTAGGTCTTGTGTGTTGATGATGTTGCAAAACTCCATCATAGGTTTTTCAAGTTTGTCTGTTTTTAGATTTGATCTATTGTACATGAAACATTGTAGTTATGTTGGAAACGTGGAGGGAGAGATTAGGATGCCCTTCCAGCAGGGGTCGCTGTTGAATCTCCTCCACTATGTCACTGTTGACTACGCGGTTTTAAATAAAGCTCTGGCACATTACAACGCGTGGGTGATAATTCTGGAAGGGGCTAGCAGTGGCAAACTCGGTTCACTTTATGGACTCGGGTTACTCTGGGTCACTCATTAAAGTGATCCGAATCACTTGAATCAGTGTCGTTGCCCCCCCATGATAATAATAATGACAGAAAAAATATCTTTGACATTTTGAGTGGACTTGATGCGACTGCTCGATTATAAATGCACCCTGAGAAACTGTTTCTCACTGACATTATGCACATAAGCTATGTGCATAATGTCACTGATGATGAAACGTGACGTCATCCGTAATGTGCCTTGATGTGATTTTGATGTTCAACTTATTAGTTTACTTTCTAACTTATTACTTTCTTACTGATTCGTGACTGGAGAGAGGTAAGCGAAGAGAATCATCTCAGTTCCCAGTGTTTCAGGTGAGTCCGCTAACGTCAGTCAGTGAACGATTCAACCGAATCTTTTGAGTCCGTGGTGTTGGACTCGCGACTCCTGAATCAGCACGGAGATTTGAATCATTAACCGGGGCGATACAGGAACCGACCAGCTCTAGAAGGGGCGTCTGATCAACTGAAGGAGCACTTCCACTTTAAAAGGTTCATTTTGGTGGCAACGAGTTTATTTTGTTTGTGTATCCAGTATCGAGTGAAAGTCTGAAAACATGGCAGAAAGCGACTGGGACACCGTGACTGTGTTGAGGAAGAAGGGGCCGACTGCTGCCCAGGCCAAGTCCAAGCAGGTTAGCGTCAACACCACGCATCGTTTCTGTTCATGCTGTTTTAAGCATATTGCAGCAGTTCACCATTTTAATTGTTGTCGTTTCATAATATCATTCGGCGGGTGCTAGTGAATAGCTCGTTAGCTAAAAATGATAATGGTGTCTACACGTGGCTAATGGTTGAACCGATTACACGTCGTTGCTTATAATTGTATTTAGTTAAGAGAAATACAATGTCCCAGAGTCAACATGTCTTTAATTTTATGTTACAGACTCACCAGTCAACCAAACCTGACTCTAAATGTACCAGATTCAGCCGGGGCTAGCTATATTTAGCCAGCGAAGTACTAACAACAGTGAAATAGCATTAGCTAGCTAACAGTTGCTTCGCTATTAACATGGCTACTTGTTTCCGATTGTTTACATTGGATAAGGCATCGGGTCATGTCTAACTTCAGTGTTTCTATCTTGTCGTTTGCGTAACACCACAGATCTAAAAATAGAAAGATTACAGATTTGATCAGCTATTGTCTTGCAATAACTGGCAATATGTCCGTTATTGATATATTGCCAAGGGTGGTTGACGTGTTATCTAAAGTTGCAGTAAGATTTGGACTAGCTCTGTTTTTGCGCAACCAGTTGAAATAACAAATTAAAAGCTACACGAGCCTGGTTATATTGTGAATCACAGTGGAGTGTGTTCAGAAATGTAAATTGTGAACATGTGTGTGTTTTCTCCAGGCTGTCACAGCTGCTCAGAGACGTGGGGAGGACCTCGAGACAACCAAAAAATGTAAAGTTGTTTTTTTTTGTAAAATCATTAACTTTTGGGGACCTCATTTGGCTATTATTATTGTGATTTTTAAACCAAGGGTTAAATGATTTTAACTGTCTGTGTTGTGATTATGCTGTTTGTGTACTTGTGGGGACCTCATTTGTCTATTATTATTATTATTTTTAAACCAAGGGTTAAATGATTTGAACTGTCTGTGTTGTGATTATGCTGTTTGTGTACTTGTGGGGACCTCATTTGTCTATTATTATTATTATTATTTTTAAACCAAGGGTTAAATGATTTTAACTGTCTGTGTTGTGATTATGCTGTTTGTGTACTTGTGGGGACCGCATTTGTCTATTGTTATTATTATTTTTAAACCAAGGGTTAAATGATTTGAACTGTCTGTGTTGTGATTATGCTGTTTGTGTACTTGTGGGGACCTCATTTGTCTATTATTATTATTATTATTATTTTTAAACCAAGGGTTAAATGATTTTAACTGTTTGTGTTGTGATTATGCTGTTTGTGTACTTGTGGGGACCTCATTTGTCTATTGTTATTATTATTTTTAAACCAAGGGTTAAATGAGTTTAACTGTCTGTGTTGTGATTATGCTGTTTGTGTACTTTTGGGGGCCTCATTTGGATATTTTTATGTTTAAACTATGGGTTAAATGATTTTAACTGCCTATGTCGTGATTATGCTGTTTGTGTACTTTGAACAACTCCTTATTTCTGGCCACTGCTTGTCCCACAGGGTCCGCTGGGCAAAACAGACAGCATGTTGTGACAAAGAACACAGCAAAACTGGACCGGGAAACTGAGGAGTTACACCATGAAAGGGTTACCCTGGAGGTGGGCAAGGTCATTCAGCAAGGTAGACAGCAGAAAGGCATGACCCAGAAAGACCTGGCCACTGTGAGTATATCGACTTCTCACATGCTGACATGTATTTGATTCCTTTTTGGTATCAGAAAAGGAATCAAAAGTAAACATTAAAAATCTAGCTTTTAGCTTGATTGGTAATAAACCAAACCTTTTGCATGCTTGGGTGTTTTTTCTGGCTTTGTGGTTTAATCGGTATTATTATTTTTTTCCCAGAAAATTAATGAGAAGCCTCAAGTCATTGCAGACTATGAGTGTGGGAAAGCAATCCCCAACAATCAAGTCATGGGCAAGATAGAGAGAATACTTGGTAAGAAAACGCACCCCCCCCCAATAACTTAATGGTCCGGTTTCTCATGTCTCACTTGTCAGTTGCAAAACCCATGTGCTCATCAGTATGTCTCTGCATGAACAGGGATGAAATTGCGTGGGAAAGATATTGGCCTACCCCTCGAGGCACAACCCAAGAAGAAATGAACACAAAGCCTCGAAATCAGCCCACTCCCAACCCCCATGCACCCATGATTCCTGACAACTGAAACCTGAGACCCCTTACCGTCTCCAAGAGTTCCCCCAAAAAACTCTCCTCCCCTGTTCTTCATCCTTTCCCCTTCCTGGGCTGAACTCACCTGTGTCCCGATTGAGGACCAGGTGTTCCACTGCTTAACAAGCTGCATACTAACAAGTCGTCGAAAAACACTCACACATATTCAAAGAGTTGATCGAAAAAAATGCATTTTTTAATATTACAATTTCTGAAGTTGAAGTTCTGTGAATTTCTTTTCACGTACATCTGCTTGGGCTTTGGCATGATAAATTCAAACTTTTTGATAATGACGTAAAAATCTCTTAAAGGATGAAGTCATTCATGACCAAAAGGATTAGTTTGACTCACTGTAATTCTCAGCATGATGTTAATCCGAAAGTGCTAGATTGAATCGTTTTTCACACACTTGAGACAGTGCGTGGATGTTATTACAGTGTTTTCAAGGCTGTGCTTTGTTTTGATTTAAAAATAAAGTTTGGCACCACATGGCATTATCTGGCTGTGAATTTATATGCACTCTAGCTCAAGATTACATATAAAAACCACTGACCTTTTCTGAAAAGTCTCTTACATTTACTATCAAACCAACAATGTGATTGTTGTATTACAGGGATTTTTTATTTACACTGTATACATTCTTGAATACCGTAGTTGTAACATTAAAGGAACACACCACCATTTTATGATTTTTGCCCCTTTTCCATTTCCTCGGCAGTTAAACAAGATATTAAAATTCATAATGGAATAATCGTTCATAATGAATGGATTCTAACATGTCATGTTAGCACTTATAAAATAGAAAATAGATTAAATTGTTTTGCCACTTTTGGGAGAAGTGCATGAATCCATTCATTATATTCTGTTAAGCCACTAGATGTCAGACTTGTGCAAGAAATGTTTTGTGACTGCATTCAAATGCTGTGTTGAAACTGTGATGCAGTTAAATGTTTAAGCTTCAAAATACTACTGCTGTTCTTTAGTCATCATTTTATACAAGTATCTCAAAAAACACTGTCTGTTCATGGGGAAATGCAAAATGAAATACAGTGTCATGTTTCTTTACAATTTTAAAAATGAATTCTATTTTAATACTGTATATACAGCTGAAACATTTACCCTTGTAAAATGAACAACACTAAAATGTTGTATCGAAGTTTTAGCTTTCAGAAGCTATGGTTTACTTTTACCAGCAATAACACTGTGCAACACCAATTTTCCAATGGTTTTTTTTTGTATCTGCAGCCTAATGGCAAAGTTTGTGCTGGTTACTCTCAAGCTCCTGCCCACAGCCTCAACCTGATGTGTTTCAGGAAAGATGTCGATAAATTGTAGAATGTATTAAGGAGTGAAAAAGGCTGTTGCAGTTTGTGCAGAAAAATCATAGGTTTATCAAGGTTGCGCAAATAGTTGCATATAGCCCAGGAGGTTCTGAAGTTTAAACGGGGAACCAAAAGAACCACGACCCAGGCTGCGGGCAAACTAGTTGTCCCACTTCCTCCCTGACCATCATTTGCCAATTCACCCCAGTCTAATGGGAATGTCAAACTGATGGAGTGGGAGCTCTCCCGGCTACTGTCACATCTGCCTTGGGCTGTGTTTTAACAACATGAGCTGAGTCCTGACTGGAAATTTCGCTGACACAGCCTAATTGTATAGTAAAGTTAGGAAAGTTGCGACAGACTTGGAAAGAGGAATGTGGTAAATATGTTGTGCCGTTGCCGTACATATACACATACTGACATGCTGTTGTGTATGTGCTGAGGTGAAATAGTATGTACGTAGAAGGAAAATGTGCAGCTTCATATCCGTTTGATTTATTTCATGTTGTGTGTGTGTGTGTTGTGCATGTGTGATTTGTGGATGAGGGCAATAGCAGGAGATGGAAGCATTTATTGATAAACAGCTGATGTGGATGACTTAATGACAGTAATTGCAAACTAATTATGGCCGGAGTCACAGATCTCACAGTTTGATGAGAGGAGGAAAACTTAAATCCTGTCGACTATCAAAATAAGATCCGCTGTTTCATTTAAAGAGTTTAACACTGGAGATGAATGAATACACAAGCAGTGTAGCCTTGTAGTAAATGTTTCCTCAGTAGGTCTCATAGCTCATGTTTATGTATTTGCCTCTGTTAAAAGAAGTGGTGGGGGGTTTGAGTGTGGCGTTGTTGTTGTTTTTGCCCTCTGTTGTGTCCTGTGCTGAAGATGTCGGCTCCGTTGAGATACATATTTGCACAAAGACAAAGACAGGAGCCTTGCTGTTATTACTCGGGGGCGGGGCACTATTTGGATTCTTTCTCTACAGGCGGCTTTCCACATAAGTGCATGTGGTGCACGTGTGTTAAAGAGAGAGGGAGACAGAGACTGAGTACGTTCCTGGAAATGCCGTTTCATTGGTCAAAACACCATAGCAACATAGTTCCACCTATGACAAGGGAGCAGCCAGTGGTTTTTGAAGGAGTGATGTGGATGAGGAGGCTGGATGTGGATTGTGGGGTTGGGTGGGGAGGGTTGGGGGGGGCTGCTGGGGGAGGGACTGGGGCGAGAGAAAGTCTGTGGTCTGTTTTGGCCCGAGGCTCCAAACTCAAATTGATATTCCACAGCACGTACAACCTGTTGTGCTGATCCGAGCAATGTGCCGTGCCTCCCCCACAACAGCAGACACTTCTGCAGTTTGCTGATTGCAGTTTTATAACCTACTGTGGCCATTAGTTTATGCATGTTGATATTTCCTCCAGTCTGAAAACTAATAAGCTTCAAACTTCGCATGAGGAACCACAGTAGTTTATGTATGAGCCTCCATAAAGTGTGTCTCACCCAACAGAAGAAATACTTTTAAAGTACTGTATTCAGCTGCAGTGTAACTTCCTGTACTGCCTAATGCGAGTGGTGTCATGGATTCCGCTAATTGTTACAGCGTTAATTACAACAGATGCGATGTGTTGCATAATTTTCTGGCTCAGAAATACTGTTGCTCAAAGGTAAAACTGGAGACATGAAAAAGATGTAATTTATGTGCGATGTAAGATGGGAGTTTTACTATATGGCAAGTGTGAATGTCTACATCATGAAAGTGATGTTTTGTAGACACTTATTCACGCTGGAGCCACAAATATCAACGCAACATTAGGTCAGTCATTGGCGTTAATTTAAATACTGAAATAATCAAAACAAGAGATAATACTGTGAGAAAATATATGCACAGTTTATTGATAGATGCAAATAAGTGAGACACGCAAAAGAACTGAAATCACTTATGTATTAGTTGTGATATCAGACCATGTTTTTTTCTCTGTAATATAAGAAATAGTCCAGAACAAAGACCTGCATGCAGGTGGTTTCATTCTTATCACTCGGGACAAATGTGTTGCCGATAAAGAAAAAAAAGCTCATAACGAAGCTCACTGCAGCCTAGATGGGAAATGGCGGCAGAAAAAACAACCAGGCTCAGCTAATCCTGTGCCAAAAAACATAATTCAATAATCCACATATGAAAATAAACAGAAGTTCCAGTGACTACTACAGGATACAAATTACATCATAAATATTTTTTTAACTGCTGCTCATCTTCATGGCGTTTTAAGACCTGCTTGGGCTCATTTTCTTCTCACATCATCTACAAATAACTGTACAAAGTTGATTCAAGAGCAGTCTGTGAAAGGCCAGTTTCACCAGAGACAATGATCAGGAATATTTACATTTGGCTTCTGAGTCACTGTAACATGTACAAAAAAAAAACAAAACAAAAGGCACTGTGACAAATGTCAAAACATTTAAATATATACTAAAAGTAAGCATAAGGAAAATTAGGCATCGCTCATTCAGTGGAAGAAATCGCTAATGTTAGAAATTGTTTTGCTTAATCAATTATTACAGAGTTGCTTTAGACACTATCATCAATTTACATTGAGTCCACTGGTTTTGCAGTGGTGTCTAACAAAGCATGAGGTAATGCACCTTTACACAAAACTGCCTTGATCATTACAACTATCTGATCTAGTGATGCAAGACTAGTCTGCAAGTGACCTCATAATTTATTAACATAACCAGAAAAATAAAAAAATGAGCTGCACATGGACAGGACACAATCTAATGTTGCAAAGCTGGGAGACAGAGAATACAGTGACGACGTTTATGAGTTTTAGCCTCTTCTGAGTGGTAAAATGTTTGTTGTTATTTAATAAATACACAAAATACAGTGTCAAACACGAAACTTTGGTAAGTGTGTTACAGAATTATGAGTATTGTCCATTTCTTTTCAATTGCTCTACCAGCAAAATAAAAACAGATTCCAGTCTGTATGTGGAGTTATTTATGGATTTTGTCCATACATCTATGACTGTACGGTTGGGTTTTCAGGTCACTTCTTTAAGTTGATGGTCTGTGGTGGGATACTGTTAAAAGGTTGGACGGCTAGGATGAGGCATGGCTCTCATGCATTTAGCAGTAGCACAATGCATGAGATGGGTAGTTTCCACTGTAAAGCCAAAGGGATCACGCTGTAGACCCATCCATAGTCATCGGCTTGAGCGTCATTGGTCGTTATTGGTGACTTTGGCTCCTCTTGCGCCATTACTTTAGTGAGTAAAGCAGTTCAGCGGTATGGCAAAGAGACAGAGGGTGAGCTGAGGAAAAGTACTGACAGCACAACCAGTCCTCCAGCTCTGCGTTCCTCTCCGGCTCCAGCGATCGCTCAGCAAACTTCATCATCAGCAGTGCTCGTTTCACATCCAGCCAGTTGAGGAGGCCCTCGTGTCGGGATCCGTCGACAAAGCCTCCTCCCTGTCCGTGTCTCTCTACCTGCTGTTCCATCAGGTCTTTCCTGGGGCCCCACAGCAGGCTCTGCAGTATGCGCTTGGCCTCCTGAATATGGATTCGTTTGATGGGGTCGGGTTGGAGCAGGAGCTGGGCCAGCCTCTGGAGGCCGGCTGAGTAAAGAGAGACAGACGGGATAGGGGGCAGCTCCTCGCAGCGGTAGTCTTGTTCCTTTAGTGCTGGACTCACCTCAAACGGGTTGGGCTGGTGGAGGAGCTCGTAGATCAAGATGCCCGTCTGGAACTCGTCAAATTTGCGGTACTGGGCTGCTGAGACAATCTCAGGTGCCAGCCTGGCATGGTCACGTTTAAAGCGGGGGTCCACGCTGCCAGTTGAGGCAGCATCCTCAGAGGAGCGCCGCTTGGCCTTGGCGAAGTTGCTGATGAGGAGCCGGGGAAGGTGGCGCTGATTGTCTACACTGCTTGTACCAATACTGGCGTTGTTGTCAGTGTGAGTCTGTTGGGGGAACTGCGAGGGCCTGCGACGGTGAGGCACCAACAGCAAGTTTTCTAGGCAGAGGTCGCGGTGCGTGACCCCGTGCTCCTTTAAGTGCTCGAGGCCATTGCAGAGCTGCAGGAGGAGGAAGCAAACTCGGCGTTCGTAGACTTCAGGCTGGGTTTTATGGAATGCCTCCCACTCTCTAGCAAAGTCAGCTGCTGTCTGCTGGGGGATCTCAGAGGTGATGACTACCACTCGCTCTCGGTCTACCTGTTGCCCTGGTGCAGACGTGGGGGGCTGAGGCAGTGACGAAGCTGGTTTGGTGCACTGTGATACCTCATCAGGAGGTAACATGCTCTGGGGAACACAAGCGATGAAGTGGCCGCAGTCCTGCTGGAGGTTGAAGTGGGGAGGCATGGTCTGTTGCACCGACAGACCGTAGAGGTGGCTCTGTTTGGCCTCCATGGATGGACTCTTACAGATCTGTGTTGGTATAAACACAAAGGGCAGTGGGAGCAAGGCATGAAGGAAGGGAGGAGAAAGGGATGGGGGTGGGGGTCCACACACACAGAGACGGAAAGGGAGGAAAGCCAAGAAACATAAGAAAGAAATGTTTGTTAGTGAGGTTCCAAGGTCAGCGCCAATTCACTTCCTGCTCTGAGTCAAGCAGCTCTAAGACAAACATTTTCTATGTCACAATTCTGTGGTTCAGATTTACTGGAGTAACATCTACAGTTATGGGGTTCGTACAGTTACCCAGAAGTTATGAAGACACAAACTGTACATAATGATAATCAATGCTCGTTTCAAATTTGTTCAGGCTAGCCTCATATTGTCTTTGAGTGTGTGTGTGTGTGTGTGTGTGTGTTGGCTCTGACAACAGGGTTTTGTCTGAACGTAAATCCTGCCTGGAATGTAAAGATTAATGGAGCCTGGAGTTATTAAGCGAGTGTGGGCACCCAGGCAGTGGCACAACACACACTGTACAAATGCCTACTCTTTTACTGAAATAAAGACTTTGGGACAAAGGTCAATGAGACTGAATCCACACCCTTCTTTTCTCAGTGGTTGTTTACACTACATGCCTTGGAGGGTTGTGCTGCATTGGGGCCATCCCATCTATAGCCAAAGCACAAACAAGAAACTGCCAGATTTTAATCTCCTCTTTCTTTCTAACTGTCAAATCCGAGAGTTTACGACACCCGCTGTGCAAACTATTCCTGTAACAACAGTAAAGACGATCCCGGGTGAACCACAAGTTGCTCTCTTGACAACGACCTCTGACTGGAGAGATTACACGCTCGTCCCAGCAATCAAGCGCCACCGCACATTTGTTTACAATCCTTTACTTATTACATTCTGAACTCTGAGTTTGAAACCAAGGCCACTGAAGTGAAGTGATCGCAGGGTTCAAGTATCCGCTACTCAGTCTTAAACACAAACGATCAGCCAATCATTTCAAAAAGTGATGAAGTGAAGTTTTTGATTTTGTTACACTTTTCTATACTAATTATAATAATACAGTCATAGTTTTCATTAGTAATTCCTTGAGTCTGACGTTTCTGTGCAGGATTTAAAAGATTTGCATGTGTACTTTTGTGCCTCTGTGTTTCATTTCACCATTTAACATTGTATCCGAGCTGTCATATTCGTAATACATGTTCACAAATTGGTAATGTAGAGAGTACCTTTACAGCGTAGGAGTTGCTGGGGTCTGAGGCACAGGCAGCAGAGTAGTACACAGCATCTCCCGAATTGCAGCTCGGCTTGTTGGACGTCAGTCTGAACAGAGACCAGTTGCTCTCCTCAAACCTCAGTGGGTTTTTCTGCGAGCGGGTGAAATGATCCTCACATTTAAGAGCCAAGCGGCGGAGAGACTCAGCATACAGGCCTCCTAGTTTGGAGTACACACCCTCTCTGCTGTCGATGTTACTCAGGAGGGTCTGGAGCTGAAGGCTGGAACCCAGGTTTGATGCCGGTGCTGGTTCTGAGAAGGGCACGCTGAGCTGTGGAGATGAGGAGCAGGTGATGCTGCTTCGGCAGTGGACGCCTAAACGCCCATGACTCTTCAGTGGCTCGTCCATTGTCCCCGACCTCAAGGGGCGGCTTAAGGGCACATGACAACGCTCCAGAGACTCGTTGGAGGAGAAAATAGGCCGAGGGTCAACAGGGCTGGATGGTAAACTGGACCGGGCGCTGACATCAACAGGTCGACACACGTTGCTCTCTGAACGAGCGAACGGGAGGCGCGGATATGCTCGGACGAAAGGTTTTCCATTTGTGGCGTCAGGAGCTGACACAGTGCGGTTGACCATTTCTTTCTTTGGAAGTGGCGGTGGTACGTTACTTGGGGTTTTGAGGCAGGGTTGGTGAGGAGATCCTGGAGCTGAGGCCGCTGGACTCCTGGTAAACGGAGAAGAACAAGACCTCCGAGGTCCATCCCGAGGATCTGAGGAGAGAGAAATTCCATCAGGAGGTTCATTACTGATGGAACTAAGTCCACTGTCCTTTTTTCAAGATGAACAATCAGAACATTCTGATGTGTAGTAAAAAGGATGAAAATGTTGCTGATACAAACACCTAATAAAATCTAACACTTCATAATGTTTGGAAAACTGACTCTCGTCTTCGTGAAAAACTTCAAAATAAGCTACAGGCGGCGTCTCTCTTCTCTGCTTTTGTGCATTCACGGCACATATCCTATATTTCTCACCGTCTCAGACTCACATATTCCCTCATGACAGCTGTGAGTTTGATTTATTCAGCGCTCCCTCTCCGTCGCTGCCTAGTGCTTTGCCTCGGCAAAAACACGTACCTCGTTTCCTCAAAAGAGCTGGAAATTTCCACAATCCAGTGTTCAAGCCGACACTCAAAACATCTTCCACCCAATTATGATCCATTTGTCGATTACAGACTTAAAGTAAGAACTTGACTTTGCGCAAGAAGAGACGGATACTAAGATAATAGTGTGGTGCAGTCTACAATAACTGCTTTCGCAGAGGGGGGAGACTGTAAAAGGAAAAAAAAAGTACTCCGTAGGATGTAGCCAAGCCCTTTTTCCCTCGTTATCATGCTCCATAATTATCTCTTCAAACAACATTGCCCAGGAAGTTGCAGCGATCACAAGTGTCTGAGCGTCACTGAGGTTTAAAACCGACACTTGACGGATGACAATAATTTCTAATTCAGGAGAGATGCCACTCGTTCTGATCTCAGTTTCGAAGATAGACAGAGGAATCTGTGCACGTTCACTTAACATCAAGAAGAATAGGAGATAAGATGTCTGCCTGCTGGCAGGACTCCCAATACCTCTCGTTAGTGCTGTTGCTCAATTTCACTTAGGACAAAGTGCACTTTTAAAAGTCAATCGTGATAAAAGCGCATTCGAACAGTCAGTCAACTAACATCTGTGCATTCACATAAATAGATTATGCGTCAATGGTTCTGCATCACGGCTATTTTGCAAAGCTGGCCAAAACGTGAGCGGGACATTCACTTACCTGTGTCAGCGGTCAGGTTGTCTGTGGAGGCGGCGGGTGGGCCGCCACTGGCCAGGCCCCAGGGGGATGAAGTAGTGCTCTCTGCTGACCCTTGTTGGCTGCATCGGTCCAGCTCCATGTTGCTGCCACTCATTTTACCTGACACTCTGTAAAGGAGAAAAAAGAAAACAAACAAAAACACTGGGTTAAGCGACGAGGATGGATTTAACAAGACATAAGCAGATGTCTGTGTATATTGTCCCTGATGTCTGTGCAGTATCAAGCAGTAGTTTGTTGCAGTGTTATTTCTTATTTTTTTCACTTGTTTATGAACACGGAACCTCTCCACTTCCTTCCACACTTCCCTGTTTTTTTAATCGAACTTCACAAATTGAGCACATTGGTTTTAAAACAAACAAGTGCTGTTGGGATTAGTTCAGCTTCTGTATGAGAGACAGCAAACTTTGTGATTTAGTGTTGACTCATAACTACAACACACAACAATGGATCTGGCAGTTTCCCCTTGGTTCTGATATTAGCTCCTGTTGTGAAGACAAACTCCCTCACGTCTCTCACTGGCTTCATGTGAGACGATGCAGCGTCTGCTGACCAGTATCCACAAGTGGAACTATGCGGCATGGCAAACTGAATTTTCCTACATTTTCCAAGATCCCCTTGAGAGTGTAATGTTATAAAGACGCACTGCAACCTGAGTGAGAGCTACGGCGAACACAAAACATCATCATATCCCCAATTTTCACCGCTTGTATTACTTTTTCTGAGACATTGTTTTGTTTTTTTGGCTTTTATACCTTTCTGTACATAATCTCTCTTTTATCAATTCATTTCCCTTACTCACTAGACAGAGGCTTTGCAGTCCTCTTTTCACTTTGCCCGTTCACTACAGTGGCCATGAATACCAATAAAAACCGAGCATGAGTACTGTCTGTCTAATCAAGGTGACCAATTAGCCTGAGTGACAGCCATTCACTTGTCTCATTATGCCCGCTAATGGCTCAGGGAAACGTGGTCCCATCCCATCCCCTCATCCCCCTTTCCTCTCTTCCATCACAAAGTGACTCCTCTAGCCATTTATCTGCTGCCCCCGGACTTCAATTCCACCATAAATCAGCAGAACAAACAGATGAGGTGGAGAAGGGGGCGAGGAGAGGAGAACAGGAGGGAGAGACAGGGTTAGGCATTCCCTGTGGACGCGGAGCTGCAGGATCGGCTATCGTTTTACAGACAAAAGAAGCATGATGAAAGGCAGTGAAAAGGCTGGGGCAGAGGAGAAATGCCAAATGCGTCCTGGGATTCTGAGTCTATGAACATGCATGCATCTGTGCATGTCTCGCAGTCTGGATTGGACATTTGAATCCAAAACCTGAGATTTTCCAAGGAGAAAGAATGTCGTTGCTTATGTCCTGAGGGAGGATGTCCATGGCTGAATGACCCCTCTGATTAGGGGCGTGCAAATAATAGAGACCTCTTCTCTGATAAGGACTGAATACAAATGTAGGGGGTCTTACAGTCCTACATATTTCCAACATTAATCAACCTAACAGTTCTTTTATTTGGTAAAAAAAAAAACTCCCAAGGTGACATCTTGAAATAGGTTTCTATTCTGTTGATCAATTACCTAATGAATCAGCTAATGATTACAGGGACACAAGCTCTTGTTGCAAAGTGACCTGACAGCAAATTAAAACCAATAATTGAACCCTACATATATTAAAACAAAATGCAGGTTATCAGCAAAGAAATGCGCCATTTATCTTTTCATCACTCGTGTGTAGAGATGTAGTCTAAACATCTCTTCATAAGCAACTTGATTGCCTACATGAGACATTGCAGTCCCCGTGCAAACTGTCATCCTGTCAGGCGGTGTTTCTATTCTGCAATCAGCCCGGCAACGACAGTGACCCAGATTTAGGGCGTAAACAATCATGGTACAGTAACTAACAAACAGGATCTGTTGACATGTTTGCTATCCTGTTGGTGTGCGTGGTATTAATAAAGCTGTGTTAGAGGAGCTGGGGGAGGTTTTTTTTTTTTTAAGAGATCAGACTGAGGTTACAGCTAACTAGGTACAGATAGTGTGTATATATATATCACAATATATCTCTCTATATATATATATCACAAACTGCACCACAATAGTGTTGTTGATGTTGCGAACCTGGTTCACAAACCTGGTTTCACTTCCTGACTCTCGCTTATAAAATAAACATCATGACAGAGCTGAGACAGGTCAAAGTGTGAAAATACACCCCGATGCGTTTCTTTCTTCCATTACATACACAAACAAAGGTGATATTTATTGCAGCGCTGTTGGATTAGATTACACTCTACCATGCACGTTATCCAACGTCTATCTCACGATATAGTGGACAGAAGAACGACACCCACTGTTTCTCTCCCAGAGCTGTGCGATGGCCAGACGGTCATATAAGCCAAAGATCCATTATTGTTTTGACACAAATTCTTTTTTATCTCTTGCAACCTGCTCCAGCCTTGTCCTGTTATCTCTGTCCGCGAGCTCGTTCTTTTTCCTCACTGCAACACACTTACAGTTTTAACCCTTTTAGCACTGCACTCAAATTGTGCATAATCTACTCCACTTGAGATGGGTTGAACTCGGTAAGCAAGATCACCAAGACAGAAGAGTGAAAAGCAGGTTTAGTATGATCCTTTCTGAAACCAATATGACACCACCTCCCTGTGCCGCCGTGTCTCAACACAAGTCTAATGATAAACATCTTGCCACTTGAAGAGCCTTACTGAAGACGTGATCGTAAAAAAAAAAAAAAAAAGCTGCCATCAGGTGCCTACCTCATGCTGGAGAGGCAGAGGTCCTTGTCAGGCTGCTGGGCCCAGTGTGCCCCTGGATCAGACTGGTGGCTCTCTAATGACTCGCCATGTGTAGTAACACAACCCTGGCTGTACACGAGTCATGCGTGTATTTAAAGTCTGTCTCAGCAGGAAAAGCAACGGCACCCATTAGATGCACGAAATTAAAGCACCCATATCTCATTTGGAGTGTTCACTCGGTGACCTAGCAGTTTACTATAGAGCAGCCCGAGGTCGGTCAGATGGCAACAAGATGCTATGTGAGGGAGTGAGGGAATCGGGATGGCTCTGTCGAGGGAGGGGCCGCGCGTCTTGGAACAGTAGTTTAGAGAGAAGAGAAGGAAAAAGTGATTTCACACCCAACTCCACTGAACTGTATCCACATGGCCGATCTATAAATTCTGCTTCTACTGGTAGCAACCGACTGCCAGACTGGGACAGTTTGGAACCTGCCAGGGGCAACAATCTGTTGTAAAGCCCTTTCCATTGGCAACCTTCACTGACCTTCCCTGTTAAAGAGGACATACTGACACCCTCATGCATGGCACAGACACATGCACAGATACACACCTTTTAGGACACGTCCACACTGATGCATTTGTAATCTAAAACAGGGCTTTAAAACAAATTTGATCTGTGTTTAGATGTTGAGATGTTTGTGTCTTTGCCTCATTTCACTGTCTCCATCCATTCAGGCGCAACTCAAACCTGAACAAGAAACAGCAACGACTACATATATGACCAGGAATTTCACCTTGACAGTGAGATGGAGCTGCATCCAAAAGTCTCAGTTGTATGGACTGCAATCATATGGATGGCAGGTGTAAACATAGCAAAAGTTATGTGTTTTAAAAACTAAAATGTATCAGTGTGTATGTGGCCCTTGGTTGACCCGTCACATGATGTGTATGGCGACCTGTTTTAAGGAGGAACATTGGTGTTTTCCAATGTGATCAGAGGCTGCACGAGGCCGATTCTTCAAACCATCTGTGGCTTTTAAATGATTCAGCGCATCTTAATGCCGCTTCATTGGGTGCATGAACCCATTTGAATGTGATCAATGTTTTCGTTTCCACACCACATCATTTTCAAAGAACAAATCATGTGGTGAAGTCTGGATAGCTCGGCGGATAATATTTAGATTGTGACTACAGCACATACATGGCCCCCAGGGACGCTTGTTTATTAAACACCCTCAACCTCGCTGATAAACTTGGAACACCAGGAAGCCACAAATGTCGCCGACTGGCCTGAGGCGTGTTCCCACATGTGTCTCAGCAAGGTGTATTTTTATCAGCGTAGAATGTCGGCAATGTCATAACAGGAGAGATGGGTGCTTACTAGAATTACCACAAACATAAGGGCCCTTGAAATGTGATCGGTGATGTGTGTGTTTTTGATTTGATGCTCTGTAAGACGGTCCTCAGTCCACTTCTGCTGACTCAGCAGCTCAAGACGCGGGAGCGTCTGCTCGTCTTGGGAAAGTCGCGGCGTTGTATTACACATCCCAGACAAAGCAAAGTTGATTCTGACGAGATCATTTGATGCTCTAATAACAGCAACACAAGGCCTCTCCTCTGTGTCTACTTTGGTAGCTGACTCAGACAGTGTGTGTGTGTGAGTGTGGGTGTGTGTATGTGTGTATTCTTAGCCTCCTGCAGACTCAGGTTAAAGCATGTGTGCAAATGCTGCTGCTAATAAACGGCTCTGTAGTCTACAACTCTTGCGTGGAGCAGGTCGCTATAGCGCGAGTCTCAGACTCAGGTGAAAATGTATTATTCTGCAGATCCTCTAAGTGATGGTTTCGATGACTAAGCCTCAAAAGTGACCAGAACTATCAAATTATCTCGCCCAAAGATGCATCTGAATGCCTGCTAATAACAGATTTGTCCCAGTGTGACAATATCAGTGAAACAAGGTCTTTTCTTCTTTTTTTTTCATTACAATTCTGTCTATTGAGCTGCAGCCAACACAAATTTACAGCAACGTGACACAGAACGGGGCGATTTAACAGACCCGTTTTGTGTGTTAATTAATTAGAGCTAAAGAAGTGGCATCGTGAGCATGAATAGAACAAGGCGCACATTGAGGAATCCGCCTGAACAGTCTGAATGTTCACGGGGACACGAGGAGCGAGAATGGAGGCTGATTCAAGGCTGGATAATGATGCTATGAAAGGAGAAGGCGCAGCAAGTTTCACACAGTTTCCTACAGTACGATGCACATACTGTATATGTACACACACAAACACACGCACACACACACGCACACCACCAGGCAGCAAATTCATATATAGTATGCTTTTAGACTAAGTGCGTCTTGTAACTTCTAAATTATGTAATGAAACCACCTTTAAGTCAACTGTAGGAAACGTGATGGCGGGCACGCAAATGCTTTGTGTGTGTGTGTGTGTATATATGTATATATATATATATATATATATATATATATATATATATATATATAGAGAGAGAGAGAGAGAGAGAGAGAGAGAGAGAGAACATTCTGAGAATATTCAGACATAATAATATAATAATAACTGAATGTTTGAATGTTAAATAACAGATAACTAATCATAACTGTTTGAATGCCAGACAAAAGGGTCTTTGTTCTTCTTACCTGTGCAGTTTCTTCGGTGGCGGAGGTGGTGGATTGGGCTCATTATTAGCAGCTCCCTTCCCGGATGCCAGCAGCTCTGATGAGCCACCATGCAGTGGTTGCTTGGCTGGCATCCTTCTGTGTTGCTTGCCCTCCTCCTCTGCACCGATGCCTTCAGTCTCCCTCTGAGAGGAACCATTGTTGTTGTCAGCCGGGGGAGCCGTGCCTGGCTCTGTCACTGGAGGGGGGCTGCGGTGGGCCTTCCAGTCCCTGGACTCCTTCCAGACAGCGGCACCGTTGACCAGGCCTGTCACCATAGATGCTGTCCCCTGACTGCCTGCTGTTTGCTTCTTCTCACCCTCTCTCCGCTCTCTCTCCTCATCCTCCTCTTCTTCCTCAATACAGCCGTTCCGGCGTTGTGGCTTGTGCCAGCGTTCTGCGCCTGCACTGTGGTGCTCTGTCTGGATTTTGAAGTGACCATCTCTAGGGGAGACTAGGAAAAGCATGGGAAGCTCAGGCAGAGGGACGGGAGAGGAGATGGACTGTGAGAGGCTGGACGTGCCCAGCTTGGGGAGTTCAGGAAGAGGGACTGGAGAAGATATGGATGTTGAGAGGCTGGAAGTGCCCAGTTTGGGGGAGCGGGTGCTCCTCTTTGGTGGAATTGGTGGGCTAGACTGAGGCTTTGGGTGGATAGTGGTGGCGAGGCTGGCTTCTGTTGGCAGAGAGGGTGTACTGCGGCTGGGACTGGGCCAGCGGAAGGCTGGGCTGCTGGGGTCTTTACGTGCAGTTGGGCTAAAATGGCACTGAGTGCTGACGGCTGAATCGGGGCTGCTCAAGTAGAAAGTCTTGTGGTTCTCCTCTGCGTGAGTGGCCATTACAGTGATGGTGGCTCGTTGACTCTTCCCTGCAAGCTCAGGCTCAGAGCAGGACAATTTCTTACCGTCTTGTGGGGACTCAGGATAGGACTGCGCTCCACTTCCTTGTGTCTTGCGCTTTTTCTTTGTGCTCTCTGCATAAATGGGTTCAGAGTCTGGCTGGCCATTGGGAGAATCGAGAGCTGACTGTGGGCTCTCCATGGCTGGTGGACTTTGGGGGCTTCGGGACCTGACATGTTTTCCTCCTGATCCCTCTGCCCCGGGAAGTGAATCTGTACTACTGTGATAAGAACACGAGGAGTCTGATAGGCTGGTCTGTTTTGACAGGATAGGAACGGACTGGAGGGCCGGAGGGGGACTGTGTCGAGTGGTATCCACACTTAAAGTAGTTTTAGGAAACGCGGTACAAGTGCTGGTCGCAGTGGTAACAGATGCAGTGCTCCCACTGCTCATACCATTACTATGAACAGTGACAGGACTGGAAAGAACAATATTCATTGATGAAGATGTCTCCACAGATGTTTGATGGGCTTCCTGATAATTTGTCTTGGTTGTCAAACTATTTCCATTATAAGTGCTCTTAGTTCTACTAGCAGTTGTACTACTGTGCTGCCTCCGGTGGTCTCCATTGGCATTCTTCTTTAAACTCTGAGAACCTCTACCTTCCTCCTGGGTTACAAAGATATTGCCAATGATCATTGAGTCTTTTGGCAGACTGTTTGGGGACAAGGGAACAAAAGAAAAGTTGTTGTAGTCCATCTTTTTTTCAGGACTTTGAAGAGCCATATCTTTGTGGGCTTTGTTGCAGCCATTGCTATCAATGTAAAGAGTGGACAGGTCCAACAGCTTCTTCAGGCCCACTGGGCTCTTTGTGTTCTCCTGTCATACATAAACATGAGCACACATTAAAAACAGATAGACATCATATATGCGGCAAGAAACTCAGAGCTAAAGAGATATTAAAGAAACGTACCTGCTCGATGTTCATGTTGACATCGGTCGACTCGTTGTTGTCAAGGCTCATCATAGTGGGTTTGACAGCGATGGTTGGCTTGCTGTAGGCTGAAGGTGTGGTTACTCCAGCTTCTTCATCCCCTCCCAGGCTGCTCTTCAAACAAGTGACTGGCACGCTGCCATCCAGACTGCTGACAGTCTTGTGCGCGCTAAGCGGGTGGAAGCAGTTCTTACAAGAGCCGGGTTTCCACACGTGTTCTGCAAAGTCACTGCACGCTGACATCTTTGGTTTACTAAATCCGATATGGTCAGAGGTGGCTGTGGAAGGATCCGGCAGATATGGGATGAACTCTCATGGCTGTGCCACAACGGGTTGCAACATCACAAGATGGTGATCACGCAGCGATATGTAAAAGAGAGAAAAAGAAGAACAGGGCGCACTGTTAAGAAAATTAATCTCCACAGGTCTGTGTAAATACGTTTTATCCAAATGATGTATAATCAGTTCATGGTTAATCCACATGCCCCATGTATACTATTCTCTTCTTTCTGCACAATACAAAAGTACATACAATTATTCTGGTATCATAACTGATCAGGACCATTTTAAAGAGATTCTGTTTAATCCTATTAAAAGCAGTTCCTTTACTAGTGTGTCATTAAAGTCTTTGTTTCTGTGATCATTTTAGACATTATCAGTTGCTGTTGTTTTTAACAACCACACCAATCCCTGGCCTGGACATTACCATTTAAAAAAAATCAATTAGTTCCACATAATGGGAATACTGGTTTTTAATTTGGGACATGAAAACATGGGTCCATACTCAATAGAGTTGGCGTCCTGGGACTGAGCAAAAGGCTGGATTGGCCGGCCACACATTTTTGCCTTTATTTCTGAAATGGACGACTTTTAACTATTAAAAAAAAAAAATCAGGTACGGTAAATAAAAAAAAACAATCTGTTCAAACACCTGCTTTCAACTGTAACGTAATGAGGGAATCCAAGCTGACAAGTGTCTCTCAGCTCACAGAAAGCCTCGGTTAGGGTGTAAGTGTCATCTGTGGGATGTAACTCAAGAAGAGCTGGTGTGTGCTGCGCTACTTGTTCCCATGGCCTCCTAAATTAGAGGGTATGTGGTTTCTGTTCAACCAAAGGGCCTGTCGGTGTGAGTCCAGTGACATAAAAGCCCTCAAGAGTCCTCTGCAGCCCCCAACACACTAGAACGAAGACAGGAGCCTCAAGCATCCTGGAGGTCGGAATGTAAGGAATGTCTTAAGTCTCACCAGGGTGAATCTCACACCCCCAACATCCTCCCTTCCCCCTTCCACACACCACATGCGAGTCCCTCTCTCACAACAAACTGCCCCACACACACACACACACACACCTCCTTCCTTTGCCTCTTTGTGTCCTGTTTAACTGGGCTGACGGTGAGAAGATCAACAACATTTCAGAGGGATCACTTGTTTCCTCGCATCTGGGTGTCCCTCTCCATGTCCTTTACGCAACTTTAATTGCCTCTCGACAAGGTGCCGCAGTGAGACGCGGCAACATTAGCTCGCTATCTAGACTCATTATCCAGAACAAGAGCCGAGGAAGCAGAGGGGGACAGTTCCTTGCCCCAAAACAATGTTATGTGGTCTACTACTTGTGCTCTTATATTAAATACTCATTCAGCCCCAGTGAGTCTTACGCTTGTTTATTGGCTCAAAATACCGGAACAAAAAAAAAGTACTTATAGTTTGTTATTAAGACTACTGGTGATGCATGGCTGCAGCATTACAACCCTGCCATCTACTAATCCCATAGGAATGAAGAGGTTTCCTCTTGGTAAAGATAATGCATGTTTACATTTTTCTTTGTTCTGTCTGACTCAGTTTGGGCAGGAAAGCAGCCACCAGTTCTCTGTTTGTTTAACCGTTCCTGCGACAACAGAGGAAGCTGAGCCTTGCCTAACATCTCATGTGCACAGTGCATGAGTCATACGGAGTGACGACTGCTCACAGTCGATTTTCACATCTCGTCTGGCTTCTAGGCCCAATAACTTAACTTATAAAGTGAATGCCAGTAATGTCTAGAGTGGATTCTGGGATGATGGGACAATGGCATTGATAGACAAAGTACCGGAGTGGTAAAAGTATAAAGTTAAAGAATTGACAGTTTAGTCTTGACGTTCCACTTTCCCAGCAGGGAATCAAAAACACAGGACCATTTTTGTGCTCCGTCTGTATTCCCCAGACAAGACTCTGCGACTGCGTCTCGGTTTAAGTTACTCCGGCACTTGTTGACATGTTCGTCCCTGCTTGTTTGAACAGAGATAGACCCTGCTGTCTACATTCCCCACACCTTCTCAAGCTCAAGGTCCAATATTTCTCACTTCCTCTTGTAAAAACACACGCAGGGCCACGCGAAGATCAGCCATGTGTAAAAAAAAAAAAAAAAAAAAATCAGGACCTGTCTTCCATATAAGATGCAGACTATGAAAAATATCTCATGGGCATGTTAGAAGTCAGGGGCCATGAGAAATGAGATGTACGCAAAGGGAAAAAAGGTAAGGGTGGGTGTTTTTTTCTATGATGGTTGTCATCATAGAAAAAACTCACTTGGAGAAGACATTCCGAATTTTGGCGTCCCTGTGACTTCTGCTTATATCAAACAATCGCTTGGCCACTAGATGTCTCAAAATCACATCCAGGAATTATAATCCACTTTATTAATCCGGTATCTGAAACTGTCAGGCTGCCTGTTTACCCCCTAAAAAACAAAACTAATTATCTAATATGGGTTAACAGGCTGTAGCGAATGACAGCTGCCAAAACCGCCCTTTGCCTGAATCTTTCTGCACGATCAACCATCACAACCAGCAGACACATGTGACCCCCCCCCCCCCCCCCCAAAAGCCCCCCCCCCCCCGACACACACACACAAACACACACACACACACACGCTACAAGTGGCCTTCATGAAGCTCAGCTCCTCTGATGGTTATTATCCCATAATAACATAATTCACTGCACCATCTTGGCTGCTTTTTACTAAATTGGCTGCGCTGCGCCAAGAGACAGCGCACGTGGATTTAATTGGATGAAATGTCCATTAAAAAACAAAAC
This sequence comes from Trinectes maculatus, assembly GCA_016785345.1. NCBI lineage: Eukaryota > Metazoa > Chordata > Actinopteri > Pleuronectiformes > Achiridae > Trinectes > Trinectes maculatus. The sequence continues at coordinate 175,922 of JAFBJQ010003622.1, forward strand.
AAAACAAAAACAAATGAGCATGTCAAACTATACACTGTCCATATTACGCTCTGATAACCAGGTCACATCACATACACACACACACACACACACACACACATTAGTCACGCTTGCCTCACTCACACTGCCCATTCATTCAGGACAAGCAGGTTCAGCAGGCTTTACAAACTTTTGACATTTTGATAAAAATAAAAAAAAAAAAAACTTCCGCCTTAAGATGAATTATTTGGTTGGTTCACGTGCAACCCATTGGGCAGTCGTCACCCCAAACACTCCACGTGTTCCGGGGTTTTTTTTTTCCGCCCCTAATTAGATCACTGAAAATACATTACAATGCGGCACCGCGGCAGGAAACCACCATCCACGGCCTCGTTTTTTCATTTGTTTTTTTGTAATGTTATTTATAAAACACCCGCAGCAAACACAAACACAACACAACAAGCAGCTCAATCTGAACTGCACCAACTCGGGCCAGCCTGCGTGAAGCAGGTGTCCAGCAGCGACCCGCACGCAGGCTGCGGGGGGAGACACGCGCTCCACCGGCCAAGGTTACAGCACTGACCGCTTACCTGCTCGGTACTTTCTCTCCCCCGGCAACACAAACGATCTCCCACGAGGGAAAAAAAAACACACACACACAAAAAAAACCAAACAGACGGGATAATAAATAAATATAAACAACACAACTGTATTGCGCGTGTTGTTGTGATTCCCGCACGCGCAGATATCCGTCTGTCTTCACGTCGCTGTGCTCGGATGAGACAGGTTGAGGACGCAGTGGAGTGCGGCTCCAGCAGGACGCTCCACCACCACCACCACCACCACTACTGCTGCCGCTGCTGCTGCTGCTGCTGCTGCCGCTGTGCAGAGGTGGAGCTCCGAGGCGGAGCTCAGGAGTCCTCTGCAGCGAGAGAGGGGAGGGGGGAGGAGCTCCTCATCGGCCATGCAGTCCGGCCAGTGGCCACATTCCCACATTCCCACATCATTTTCATGAAGGCTTCTGTCATAGCTGCTGCCACAAGGATGCTTCTCATCTTAAACGCACCATCCTGCTTATTGCATCTGCAGGGGTTTGTGTTTTTGCAAATCCTAAAACAAAATGAATGCTACTAATACAAATGAATGCAAGATACCCCCCCCCCCCAGCCCCCAATAGAAAACACTACAAGGGTTTGTAAAAAAAAAAGAAAAAAAAGAAAAAGAAAAAACAAGCTGTGCAGGTTTATTCTGCAAGCAATCAGTCTTGTTGAGGAGCTCTTTGATGTGGGGAGGGTGGATGTTGGCCAAACTCCCCACCGCCTCCCTCCTGCTAACCCCCTGGTCTGCTCCTGCTCCTGTTCATCACCAGCTTGACAGTGATAGAAAAACACTGCCGCCGCTTCAGAGCCGGGCCGGACCCCTGCTGGTTCCCATTACAGGCAGCAAAAGGAGAGGCAAGGCCCACAGAGTGACAGACGCAGCCGCTGTGTGGGATGGAGGCAGCCAAACAGAGATTAACCTTTGAACGGAGCGTGTCCGCTCATGTCTTGGTTGGAAATAACGCTCAATCAAAGTATTATCTGTTGGCCTTTTAAGCACAGCCACTCATTCTGCTGCCTTTTGTATCCTGTTGTGTCTTTTGCTCCTGCGGAGGTGAAGAGTAGCAGCAAAAACAAAACACAAAATTCCCAAAATCTGCTGGCCATCACCTCCATTCTGCTCTATTTCCTGTGTAAGACTTCATGCACATGAATCAGCTGGACACAGAACTTGCCAGTTTCCTGAACCTCATTGAAGGATTTATTGCGTGGCTGAGACAATCAGCATAAGTGGCGCGGCAGAGACCAGATCCTGGAAAAGTGATATCTTTTACAAGACCACCTGTTGAATCCGGAGAGCGCCGCACTCCTCTCAAGAGGATTAAACATTTGCTGCAATGCATCTATTTTTAGCAGTTCAGATCATGTAAAATCCTGTGAGTGGGATGAATCGAATAGTTTGTGCTTTGTAGATAAATATGAAAGGGAGGCATCAAGGTAAATGCTGCTGATCAGATGCAAGAGGCAAACTATTGTTATTCTATGTTACATTCAGTTCCTGCAGTATCTTACATCCTGTTGCATTGTAGAGTGTGCGTGGTGTCATATCAGACAGTTGCCCGTGACAAGACAACTCGAGCCTGAGATTTTGGCGCTGAGATATTCTGGGAACTGAATTAAAAGGAGCACAGCAGAGGGGGTTGGAATTTCTGATGCACTTCTGCAGCGCTGGAAGAGTTTTCCCACATAATTTGTTCGTTGGAAATTACATAGTTAGGGGAAATCACAGAAATAAAATGTGCAAAAGTGTGGGAAAGTATAATTCTGTTCGCCAACCTCCTTCTCAATTTACGTCCACCAAATTATATCTCTAAATTATCACTGATATGTTAAAGATGGTACGAGTTTGCATATGTTGCAAGGCCACACACGCTTGCACAGTTCCGCTTGTACCAGCCTGAAGTTGTTTCTTCTTTGCGTGCATTACTGTCGTGTAAAACATATGGAGCTGCTCATGTTTATGCTTTCACTTAAAGCTTGGATGAATTATTAAGAAAAAAATAATTTAACATAGCAAAAGGAGGGTTTCAATGCAAAGTAGCGAGAAAGAACTACCACTGATAAGTGAATGCATTACTGAGGTCAGATGGGAACAACACTATCTCTGCCTCATACTGTCAGTCAAGATAAGCAGAGTAATAATAGAGTGCTGGGACCTGTTCAGGAAAACTGGGAAGAAGGAAGGTTTCTAATTACTGACTCCATCTCTTAAAGCTTCCCCATAATGAGACCCTGAAGATGGTAATAGCTTTCTCCCTTGTTTTACTTTTTAATTATTGATTGATTGTCCCAGTAAAGTGCAGGAGTAAAGTAGTGGTTCCCGTTGTGTTTATTGTTGTTTTATTGTTGCCATGTGAAGACACATCAGTCCGCAATTGACGTCACTGCCGGCAACCGGAAGCTTCCTGATAGATGCGTTCAGTATCACTTCCCCTGAGCTGTGACACAATTCAGTTCCAGGAACTCAGCGATGACAAAAGCAGAACCTGCAACAATGGCTGCAGACTATTTGTTGCTCAAACATTTGACACGTTTGTTGTGATGCAATTACTGTTTTACGTGAATGTTTTTTTTTTTTTGGTGCATAATCCACACAGGGGTAGATACTGAAATCGCTAAAATATCAATGTGAGCAGATATTGTTGATGTTAAATGTGAAGTCTGTTCCAAAAGGAAATGTTCCGAGTTTTTTTTTTTGTTTTTTTTTTGGTCCCTCTCATGCTGTTTGTTAAGGCTAATTGACAAACCAGGTACTGAGCTGCTCAGGTTTCTGTCTGTTTCTGTGTGTCATTTCCCATTACCACAGGAGGCCCCATAAAAGATATCCTGTCAGGACACCAAAAGGGCTTTGTTTGCATTTGGCCTGCATGTGAAGAATACTATTCAGCTTGTCACTGGAGACATTAAACTTCCCATTTGAAACCCAATGCTTCTGTCTGATTTCCCTGCGCTGAAAATAACAAAAACAAAAGCTCAACTCGAGGTTCGAGTGAAATTTGAACGTTTTCAGCAGGTGCTGGAAATAAAAGATGAAAGAATGGGGGAAATTTCTGTTTAGAGGCAGTCTGTTTACTGCTTGTCGGAAACACTAGAGAGCGAGGGGGGCAGAGTGTTTACTAGTCCCCCCCACCCCCCCAGGTCTCACTTTCTTCTCCACAGGTCGTCCATCTTAAAACCTGAACATTCAAAGGTAACCCCGTCGTGTAACTGTATGCCTCTGAGAGCCAGGCACCAGGAATTAATTGCCTGTGTGTGTGTGTGTGTGTGTGTTTGTGTGTGTGTGTGTCAAAGGGAGTGGGGAGAGGTGGGTGTCAGATTTAGTGCCTTTTCCCTTCTGGGTTGCCATGGCAGTCGCGAAGAGGAGTTGGTGTGGTCAGGAATGCAAAGATAACGCAAGGCACAGCCGCACCTCACACACACACGCACGCACACACACATTAATAACACACACCTCAAACAATGCACAAAACCCACCCTGTATACTTTCTATCACCTACACAGTCTCTGATGACGATAATTCTCCACTGCCTCCATCGGTGCATTCCTGTACCTGTCCCTACAGGCTTATCCCCTGAGCACGAAGCACACAGGAGCCACTCAGGCTTGTTGTTTCCCCATCAACAGGACACATCATTTGTTTATGAAGATTTCTTATGTAATCTCACCCTAATTCAACCAGATCACTCCTAATAGTATAAGACTCTGTATAACTAGTTTGATCATCCTGATTTCAGAACTTTGTATTTGTACTTTGATGTTTCTCAGCCATAGACTGCATACACTTGAATAAATAATAATTTCGGCTGAATAAAGCTGAATAGATCCAGGGACACATAACATTTTTTTAAATTTTCATTCCAGTCAAACCGTGATTTTAATCCAGAGTCAAAGGTGCTATGTTTTTTTTCCTGTCAGGGTGCCATGGCTGTCAGGCAGTGAAACAGACTTACCAGCTGCCCATTTTTTGATTGGCTCTTCATCTGGCTCACACGCGGGCTGCACTAACACCTATTGCACACCGCTGACCTGTTTGTCCTGCTGCCCCTGCTCGAACACTTAGCACATGTAAACACAAACACGAGTGCTGGAGTCATTTCCACAGATACAAGCGCGCACACAAATGCAAACACACATGCCAATACACAGGCACAAACACACACGGACGCACACAGCCATCTGCCAGATGCATTTACCATGCACAGGTCAGACCAGGCCTCAGCTATCAGCAGCAGGATACGAGGAGTGTGTGAGTGCATTGGTTCATGGGGGTGTCTCTCTCTGTCTCTCTCTCTCTCGCTCTCTTACACACACACACACACACTTGACTCGGATTCAGTGGATTCATGGATCCATGCGTTTTGCGACACTACGGCATTCTCATTTTGTTTTTATGAAAACTAAATGAAACCATTCTGCTGGAATAAGCCCTCTGAATCTCCTAACTGCAATATTAATAACATATTCCCTCAGCATACTGTGAAAGACATGCGGAATATGTCACTTCTCCTACCAATGCGTTGACACAGATCAAAAAGCAAACAATATTGACTCCCATGAACTGTGCTCTGATGCTGAAGCGTCAGAGATTTTGCAACACTGCTGACCTTAGCTGTTTTCCTGTTTTGCAGCCTCCTCCCGTCTGTCTGAAAGGCTTTTCAGGAGACTGACCATCAGCTGACTGATCGCACACTCTCTGTGTCTACTTCACTTTCTCTCTCTCTTTCACACTATCCATTAAAACTGCTTCCAATTAAATATCAACCTAACTACACTATCTTCCTGTTCATCTTATTATTTGGACACCTTGTGTTATCTGTAGGATTCAGGGCTGCACAAAAAAAAAAAATCACCGGAGGAGTGTGAATGATGTTGTTGACATGGAGTTGTGAACTTAGTGACCAGTGGGTTGTCACTTTCAGGTCCTCAACAAAGAGGCCGGGGATCACTTCCTTAATGGGCTCTTTGGTGGATAATAACAACCCTCTTCAACTTGCTCTTTACTTACTGCCACGTGTCGTGAAACATCATGAACCTCTTTCTGATTGGGCTCTGCCAGCGAAACCAAACTTCCTCGAGCAACAGCCGAAGTGTGATCGATTCTTCCGAGAAACATACGAGCGAATGAATAAGTGCTTCATTAGTCAAAAATAAAATTCCAATGTTGATTCTTTTTAACTCACTAACACTCGGAGGGCTTCGAACAAAGCCCCCCCTCTTGGTGAAGCGCCCGGGGCTCTGTGTGGAGCAGAGCTGTGTGGGGATGAGTAGCGTGTGAATCACACTTGGTTCCCAGACGCATGTTCGCTCCAGACTTCACCTCCCCCTCCTGTTTGCCTCGGATCTCTACCCTCTGGTGACCTCTGGGAGGTCAGCATGCCTTTATATCAAGTCAAACACCAAAGACTTGAGTGTTGCTCATGAAAAGCGCTGCCATTACCAGCAATGTGCAATGTGTGCGATGCGTTAAGTGGATTCTGAGTGTGCATTTATGTGATGCTGCATTAGCTAATTGATTTCTCATAACTAAGTTCTGTCATATTTAACAGTCCATATTCCTGTGTTATTCTAATATTGTCAGCTTTTTAATGCAGTGCCTTTTTGCTGATTGTGAATTGAGAGGATATTAAGAACAGATTTTTTTTTTTGTTGGCAGAAAAAACCAGTGAGGTGATCAACAGGAAGGACAATGAAAACGAAAGCCAATGAGAGACAATCGAGCAGTTTTGTGAGAACAGAAGTAAATTACCATATAATTATCTCAGCAGATGTGGAAAACGCAAATTTTTTGTGATTGTTTCTGTTTTAATCTTCTCTTGTTAAATCTGTGGTTGAAAGCATGCAGACTGTGATACTGGATTAAAAAAAAAGACCATGAGAGTGTGCGGTGGAGTGAATAACAGAATAAACAAGACTGTGACATTTGCAGCGTGTATATATAGCGATGGCGCTGTTTTTTTTTTTCATAAATAACTTCTGTCTGTCGGGGGAACAAAGATGAAAAAAAAAACACATCTTACTTCCCATATTTTTTAGAGGTTGTGGTTCACTGTTAACTGGTGCTTTTAATTTAGAGTGTATATATATATATCACATGACACATGACACATGTATATGAGAAGAGAAATCTAGCCAGAGTGATCTATGAATAAGGAACACGGTGAGTGTATACAAGACTTAGCACAGACTTATTATTTGAAAGAGCCCACATTCAAAAGCCTTATAGAGAAACAAATTCCTTTTAGGTTTAATTAAATTGGCATCATACCACATTAATGTGTGTGTGTGTGCACATGAGTGTGGGTACATTAATCACAGTTATGTGATCTAATGGCATAAAGCGGAGATGTGGACCGTGGAGCAGATGGAAGAATGATGCATTAACCTCTGCTGCACCCGAACACCTGCCTACCAATTTATAAGGAGAGACGAGACACTCTTTTTTTTTTTAATGTCTTAACCGTGACAGTTTTGTCAAAACATGCACACACGCAAACCAGTGACGTGTGTTGGCAAATGTTATTATCTTCGGATGGTTAGGTGAAGCTGTGTGGGGAAAGAAAAAAAAAGAAAACGAATGATGAGTGAGACGGTTGCCAACCAGAAAGTAGAGATAAATGCCATACAGTCACTACAAAGCACTATCATCAATAAGAGACATTAAAACAGCCACTAACACAAAGCAGATTTCTGAGACAGACCCCGTGCAGACCTCATGTTTGCAACTATCATCTATAATGTAACAGGGGCACATCTGGCACTCAGTACCATTATACCACTGACGGTGGACCACACACACGTGCATATACTCTGCACACTTGACACTTGAGTTTTTAAAATTCTCCCTTAAGAGATAAGAAACAATCGCGTCACCACCATGTGTGTGTGTTTTTTTTTTTCTGTTGAAGCGACAGATCATGAGTTTGGGTCAAACGCTGACAGTGGTTTGTGGTTTCTTGCAGCATGTCGTCATGTCAGCACAATGAATTCTGGGGGAAAAGTCATTACAAACAGGAACTCTAAGGTAAAGAGAGAAAAATGGCCTGGTGATAAATCCTTCCCCTTTTAATAATTCAGATCATAATTTTTTTTTCGGCCCATGGGATTTGAAGGGATGATCGGGGAAACCAATCGCTTACAATCCGTCCACCCAGGAGATCGCATTACCAGCCGGTGCATTAGGATGATGAGAGCACCTGCTCCCTCTCGTAGTTATTATCAGGCACTGAATGGCGGTCAGAGTCTGTGGTGTTAAATTAAAACCCGGTGATTAATAATTATGTGTGTTGATGGAGGAAGAGATGAGTGAGATCAAGCTCTAAGAGCAGGAAACTCTTATTGGAATGAAGCATAAAAAATAATTACACTCTATCAGACTGTGATTAACTACAACTACTACTACTACTACTAGTACTACAACTACTACTACTGAAATTCCTATAACAATAATGTCCTGATAGTAGCTGAGGTTGGCATGTAGTTCAATTACATGGCACAACAATTGTTTACTGTTTGTAGAAATATATGAGAAAACACTAATGGGTGTCATGTCTTATCTCTGTTTTGGTATAATTTCCTGTTTTATTTTGAAACCATACCCTCCTTACGTTAGGTCGCTTCCCACTTCCCTTCAGGTGTTTCCCATTGTCCTGATTGTCATTACCACCTTGATTGTTTCCACCTGTTTCCCCTCCTTCAGTTTGCTAAATAGTCTGTGTTTCCCTTTGTCTTCTGCCAGTGTGTCTTTGTCTGTTGACCTATATCACGAGCATTTTGATTCCAAGCCATAGTCTTTGTCATCGCAGTTTGTAAGTCGATATTTCTCTTTAAGAGTATTTTTTGTTTTGTAATTTTGATAGTTTTGTTACCTTACCATAGCCATTGTTTTGTACTTTGTCAGATTGTTTTTCCTCCCTTATGGAGTGTTTTCAGTTAGAGTGATTTGGTTGTACTTTGTATCTTAGATAGGTGTTCTCCCTTTATGAGCTTTTTGTAAATTTTGAGTTGTTACTTTGATAGTCGCTTTAGAATATAGTTAGTTAGTTTGTCAAGTTTCATAGCCTTGTTTTTTCACTCTGGGAAAGAGATCTTTGAAAAAATAAAAGACTGTGAATCAAGTCTCTGCTCCTGGGTCCTCTCTTTATATCGGCCTGACAATGGGAAACTTTTTGTCGAGTAAAACGACAAGATCCATCCATACAAATGTGACGTTACTTAATAAAGTGTATTAATCTCCTTTTCCTTTGACTGAAACCCCAGTGTGTTGTATGATCTACTTCCTGTTCACTGCTCATCTCCTCAGTGAGTGTGCCAGGTGAATCTAATCTCTCCCTGGCTCCCGCGCTACTTTCCTGGATCCATAAACACACCCTGCCAAACTCAGATTTAATGAGTTACAGTAACCAGCCAAACTTAATGAATCTAACTTTAAAGTGCGGCAACACGCAGTCCCAAAGACACCCAACAATTATGCTGCAGCATATGAGTTACTGAGCAGTGCTTGCACACATTAGATTTAATATAAAACACACTTTAAAGGTAGCGACTGACGGAGTTTTTATTCTTTGGCAGCAGCTGTCATGTCAGATTTATCACCGTATGGACTCATGCTGCTCACATGAGAAGGTGAAAAAAACCCCAGATAATCTCACTGATCCTTGAGTCATAAAGAACATTTCTCCATCAATAAGCACCACAAGACCCCCACAGGGCCTTGGCTTCACATTTCAAACAGCTTCCACATTAACAGCAGGGTTAAGGAAAGCCACAACAAAAGCGGGACTACTGAAAGCAGGGTCCGCTGCCCAAGATCCACACGATCCACAGTTATTAGCACTGAGAATAGGAAACAATAAGATCATAAGATATAAAAACTTCAAAGGTTTGCACAGGTAAAACGTAGCTCACGCATCTAAAGTAGCGTAGCAACACCACACGTTTACATCCTCGGAGCTGCTATGAAAGGCTTTCCTTCCATCTGTTAGGGAATTCCTAAACTGCTTCCCAGGAAACATTAAGACTCGACGATGGTCTTATCTGCTTTCAGCCAGTAAACAGACTGCATTCATGTTTATTTATTCCCGGCTGCAGAGGGTTTTTAGTGCAAACACTCGGCCGACTGCTGAGACGAGGCGATCTTTTCCACTTCTCTAATATCTGATGTGAGGAAGAGGAGAAAAAAAGGTGAGATCCAAAAGATGCTGGTGGGTGGTCTGGGAGAAATATTCATCTCTCCATCATTCTCTCTCTCTCTCTCCATCCACATATCCTTCCTTTTCTCTCATACTTAGTAGCTTGACCTCGGGCAGGTAGGTCACATGAAGACGAAAGGAAAGGTTTTGCTGCCTTAATATGCACCTGTCGTTGGGGGGTGGGGGACCAGAAATTCCTGTCCGTGTGTGTGTGTGTGTGTGTGTGTCTGGTAAACCCACAACGGACAACGTTGCTCACTTGACATTCGTTGACAGAAAAGCCACAGGTGCAGGTTCTTCCTGCTCCACTACTCTTTTCAGCGTGTGCTCTCAGTTTGGGGTTTTTGCCGTGGTCTCTTCAGAGGCAAATGTTTGAATACAGTCGTCTCTTTGTGTTCCTTCTCAACATCTTCACTCTTTCTCCCTCTTTAACCCCCCCCCCCCACACACACACACACACACACACACACACACACACACACACACACACACACACACACACACACACGCACACTCACACTCAGTTGAGAAGTTGTTTAAGAATTAGATACGGAACAAATGGCCGTTGAAGACGGGAGTCATTTTGCTGGGAGGCAAAAAAAAAAATGTGTTTGCCTGCTTCCTGAAACCCAGGGTAGAGGATGCCAAACACATGATGAAGTCATTAGTGAGATAGAACAACAGGCACTAATTTGACATATTAAAAGTCACAATGGTTTCAGATCTCAAGTTTGTTAAGATCAGTAATAGTTTAAATAATCAATAATAGGGTTTTTTTAGTCGGGTTTTGGTTTTGGCATTTTCAAAATTGAGGCGTCTACAGCTGCTCTGCACATTAAAGAGCTATTCGGTGTAAATGAATGACTTGAATGCACAAGATTCAAATATTGACTTGGCGATACCAGTGTTTAAAACAATAACAGATCATGGTGCAAAACAATTCACTCTAATGGCACCGGATCAATGGATGTGGTGCGGCAATGAGGCAAATCTGAATTGATTTCTTGCGTCAAGTTTAACTTAAGTCAGCTGACACAAATGAATGTGTGCTGTTGAACAGAGACAGAAAGCTGTTGCAAAGCTGCACACTCGGCGTTTAATAAACCACCTCTGTCCGGATACAAAATGTTCCACAGCTGAGTCAATAGTACATATTCACCTTACAAATCAACTGTTTGCCCCCCAACTTTTTGTATTAATCGCCAAAAAAACAGAATCAATAAAGTGAGTCCATTAAGTACCAGACGTTATCAATAAATCCCAAAAGAGGTGGAATACGTTCGCAGTAGCTATTTATTGGGTGAAATATTGATCTTCACACAATAACATCTTTGTTCTGTTCAATAACAGTGAACTACAGGACTCGAGAGGCAGACGCTCGCTGTGTGCAAAGCAGATGATAAATGGAATAAAAAGAGGATGACAAGCAGAGGCGAACGGTGAGGTAGCGATAAGATAAAGGGCGGGAGGAGGAAGGAGTCAAGAGGGGAGAGAAAAATAAAACCCTGAGTGATGAGACAATGGAAGAGGTCTTTCCTGTTGTGCGGATCTCAGCAGCAGCAAGGATGTTCCCCTGCAGAAATGAGACACACACACACACACACACACACACACACACACACACACACACACACACACACACACACACACACACACACACACACACACACACACACACACAGTAATTCAACAGGATGCAGGAAGAAAAAAAAAACAAAAAACAAACTTCCCCCCCGATTTTGCCTCAGATAATTACTGAAGGTTGTTTCACCTCACATCATCTGAAATCAGACGCAGTGAGCGGAACAATAAACCTCGTCGCTGTAGGACACTTCTGATCGAAGTGCTGATTCAGACAAATGGTTCCAGACCAAGTACACGCCGACCCCCGGCATGAATAGATTATCCAAAGACAAAGAGACTCGTCTGGGGGTTGGGGGTGGAGGGGAGTCCCCGGATCGGATCAGGAAACACTGAGAGCAAGGCTGCAACTCATTTAGTCGTTGACCCTGTAAAAGCATTTTGTTCTTTTAACAAGGACGTTGTCATTTTTTTTTTTCACTTCCAGCTGAAACAGGAAACAGGAAAAACTTTTTCAGTTTCAAGACATTTTGGACACTGGATCATCGCTATGTTCTTCAATAATAAACTGCTGTGTTAGCTGAAAGGAATCTTACAGACTAATATCACAGTCCTCTGGTGAGGAGAGAAAATAAACACACACCTGCTGCACAAACTCAAACGCACTCTCACTGCGTGTCTGTCGATTTCAGGCAAGAGCAAACGGAAAGTGTGATAATTACTTTGTCTTGAATCGTTTCTGCCAGTGGTGAGGATTTGAGCTGCATTCCTCACTGATGCAGTCAGGAATCTGTCTGCTCCAAAAAAAAGCTCTCAAGGGCACAGATGTAACGTCGCCCTGTAAATGTCAAAGAAATGTAAATCAAAGAGAGGACGTGAAAACATCTTTATCAATGTCTCCTTGTGGTTTGTGTCTCGTTGTGTATTTCAGTTCATATGAGGTTAACTGACAGTTAACTGATTGAGGAAATGAAATCTATTGACTATTGATTGATTTTTTTTACAGTGATAAGATCATTATTTAAAAAATACATCAACCTCATCTCAGTTTTCAGACATAAGCATTAACTCTAGTATGTTGTTTTCTTAAACTTATACATTTTCAACAGTAGGTTTACCTGCAACACACTTTGTTAAGAGTTAATCTTCCATACAAACCATGTATAACCATTGCGTTTTAGGAGTGTTAGAGATGGTTGGTAAATTTGGTTGGTCTAGACATTAGAGTGGTATTGATCCTCAACCCCAACTCAAACATGAAAAAAACTATTTTTTTCCCCTTTTGAAAGGTCAGCAAACAGCTGACCCATCCTGTAGCTCCTGTACACATCATACTTCATTTGAAATCTTCATTAGATGGGGAGAGGTTTGACCCTGGGGACGGTATGAAGGCACAGTCACTTATGGTATTGTGTGTGCCTGTGTGTGTGTGTGTGTGTGTGTGTGTGTGTG